>JAKSZU010000008.1:35500680-35703180 GCA_026018925.1 Tupaia tana
AAATCCACAAGACTAATGGCCAACTAGAACAGTTCAATGAAACTAGAACAAAAAAAAAAAATCATTTAAAAATTAAGTATCAATAAGTGGGGAACCAGAGTGGAGCAGAGGTGATAGTTGATATTCTGAAAGGAAAGTCCACAGGAGAGGGTTCCTGACTTAAGTTTAGAGACTTCCCTGAATACGTGAGCGAGATACTTACTTATAATCCAGGCTGGCAGAGTGCTGGGGGGGTAGATCATGACATCAAGACCCTGTTGGGATGGCTGCCTCTCTTTCTCACTCATGTAAGAAATAAATAAACTTTTAAAAAAGTTAAATAAATGGGCCCAGCCTAAGTGGCACAGTACATACTGTACTGGACTGCAGTGCTAGAAGCCACATAGCTGACCATGGGTTTAGAGTCCTGATCCAACCAACCTGAAATACACTGAGCCGGTGCATGCACACCCCAGTACCCTAAAGAATGGGAGGGTTGGAAAAAAGGGATTGCAGTCTCAGGAGACCTTGTCAGGGATCTCACTCATTCTCTCTCTCTCTCTCTCTCACTCTCTGTCTCTCTTATGTGTATGTATGTACACATATTCCCTATTATGACGAAATAAATAAATATTGAAAAAAAAAAGAGGGAGAAGAAAGAAATCCTTATTCCAGGGCCAATGAGCTTAAGTCACTATAATGATTAGAAAAATAACTAAAAATAGTAAGAGTTAACAGCTATTATTAATAATTGTTGGCTATAATAATGATGATAACATAGACAACTGGAGAAAATTTCCTAACTTAAATTTCTGGAAAATAGTTTAAGGGTGCTATATCACTGTCTCTGTATCTTTCACTCTTAGAATAAGATTAAATTTAAAAAGGAAACTGTTTTCCCCAAAGGATGTCATAAATGTTTATTTTTTTCAAGTGACTTAAGATTCCTTTAGAGGGAGAACTACACTATAGCCCTAAAAATTAGGGTGTTGCTATTCCTGCCATTAGTCATCAGCATGGTCGTCACCATCACCATTACTAACATAATAGAACTTAGATCATAAATTAGCACATGCTAGAATTTACTTTTGGAATGTTTTCTTTCCAACTTCAGATATATACTTCAGTGAAATGAATGAGACAAAGAACCCATGCTGAAGACACAAAATTTGAAAAACAACCAAAATTCTGAATTAAAGTTTCTAAATAAATTACTTTCAGGAAACAGGCTAAAATATTTGCAATTGCAGGCGAGAAAAGATATGTAGCATCTGGAATAGGTTTTGAGTTTTAAAGAGTTTATATTTAGCTATTACAACTTCAAAATAGTTTGGCACAATATTTTTCTAGTGCATAACAACTAGATGTAATGTAAAGACCAAAACAAAATAGGTGGTGAGTAAAACAGAAGTTGAGAGATAAGGCCAGCTCAAACAGAAATGTGGAGTCTCACAACATCTATATTTACAGTAATGTATTTTAGAAGGCAAATAATTTCAAATCACATAATCTACAATGGAAGAGATACAGCTGTCTCCATTATACATCATAACAAATAACCGACACTACCATTTTCATAAAAAAATTGTATATAATATGCTTTCAAGGAAAATTTATCAAGGAAAGATTAGTTTGCTTAATAAATTCAAAATGACACAGGCAACGGCATAAAATCCACATGAACATTATACTATGTTCAATCAGTACTAATTAAGGATCTAATTATACCTATTTAATATCTAATTTGCATTTTTAAAAGGAACACAAAGTATTCTATTTTAGGTCCAAAATTAAGGTTCTGAATTAAAACTTAAAAAAAAAGCCAACTATAGTATATTTATGGAAAAATCCTTTCTTAAAAACTAGAACAAGCTAAAAACTTGGCATCATATTTTCAAGTACAGGACGATGTTGAACCTGAAGGATTCTTAATTTACCAAATAAAAGAAAAATGGATACGTATAAACAGAGACATTTATAAATGTCATTTATAGACATATAAGGTGCTTTCCGATTACTATAGTGCTGTGGTTTTTAAAACAGCGGAGCTTGAAAGCAATCCTCTCTGAACAATTCTGTTGGTTAATGTAGCCTGGGTTTAGATGCCTGAGGAAATGAACTTGTACGCTACACCTTGTCAGGGGGAGAGTTAGAACCAAGGCCTCCTGCCCTCTATCCCCATGTTCTTCCTGCTACTCGCCTTGCTCAAACTTCCTCACACACGCCAAACACGACTATATATCCGCTCTACCATTTCTTTCTAAAATTTTATAAATCACTTGCTAGAGGATTATAATAAAAGAACAGACAAGTAGAAGGAAAACCAGGGATGTGACAATTTCAGAAAAGCAACCACCCAGGAGAGTTAAAGAACACGCAGCACTTGAACAATAACTGCTGGGCAGTGACCAGAGAGCACTTAATAATTTCAGACGGTGCTTTCAGTTAGTATTAGGTTGGTGCAATAACAATTGCGGTTTGGGACTGTGAATTTTAAATCATTATAACTAGGCTCAAATGCATCTTTACGAATCAAAACAGGAACATTACAATCAACACATTTTGGTGTGAAAAATGTTTATTTCTGTAGCATAAAAATCCGTGCTTCAGGATTTGATAAACTCTTGGAAAGCATCTTCTGCATCCTGCTGGTTGTGGAAGTGTTTTTTCCCTGTAAAAAGTTGTCGAGATGCTTGAAGAAGTGGTAGCTAGCTGGAGAGACGTCAGATGAATATGGCGGATGAAGCAAAACTTCACAACTCAATCCATTTCACTCGTGAAGCATTGGTTGTGCAACATCAAGTCAGGCGTTGTCATGGAGAAGAAATGAGCCCCTTCTGTTGACCAATGCCAGCTGCAGGTGTTGCAATTTTCAGTGCATCTCATCAATGTTGACCATACTTCTCATATGTAACCATTTCATTGGGATTAAAAAATCTGTAGGGGATCAGACCTCGCCAAAAAGTGACATGACCTTCTTTTGGGTGCAAGTTTGGCTTTGGTTAGTGCTTTGGAGCTTCTTCTCAGTCTAACCACTGAACTGGTTGTTGCATAAAATTCACTTTCAGTCGCATATATCACAGTCTGATCAGGAAATGGTCTGCTGTTACATAGCCTAAGAGAGGATAACACTTCAAAATGATGATTTTTTTTTTGGGTTTCAGTCAGCTCATGAAGCACCACTTACCAAGCTTTTTCACCTTTCCAATTGCTTCAGATGCCAAACGACCATAGAATGGTCAAAACTGAGTCCTTCAGCGACTTCTCGTATTGCTCTAAGAGGATCAGCTTCAGTGATTGCTCTTCACCAGCCGTTGTCAATTTCCGATGGCCAGCCACTATGCTCCTTATCTTCAAGGCTCTTGTCTCCTCTGTAAAGCTTCTTGTACCACCGCTGCAGTGCAAAGTCATTAGCAGTTCCTGGGTCAACGCATTGTTGATGGTGCAAGTTGTCTCTGCAAAGTACTTTACAACGCATTTTGAATTCAAATAAGAAAATCATTCAAATTTGCTTTTTGTCTAACATCTTTTGATTTCATTTTTATGTCTAAAAAACATATAAAATAAATAGCACGTAATAAGTCATTAGCAAAAATATATAAAGCTAAAAAGTGCACATTAAAATGATGTATAACATAATCTAAATATTTAAGAATGTATCAAATATCAAATGACAAATTTCAACAATGTAAAACCACAATTACTTTTGCACAGACCTAATATAATGGTGAGAGAAGAGTTTGTTGTGCTGACATGAGGAATGAGTAGGAATTTAGGTATCAATGACATTAGGGAGGACAGGAAAGAAGAGAAAAACAGCTTGAAGAAGAAACATACTAAAATGTTTCCTATTAAATTTTCTTTGAAAGATAACGGAGAAAATTAAAGATAGAGAATAGAAAAACCCAGGCTGAATTATATGAAATTTTAGCTATTCAGCTATTTTTGACTTAGGAAAATCCACAGCAACTTCATATAAACTAATGTATGAACTTAATTTCACGAAACTAGGAGATAAGGTTATCTGCTAAGGAGGTAGAAGAAAGGAACGAGTATCTAACAGTAAAAAGAGTAAATAAGAGACCAGCAGATGGCATAATGGTTACATTGCTAGACTCCCATGTAATTGACCGTGGTTAAAGTCCCAGACCTGGAGGTTTAAAACTCACGTCAGATGCATGGCCAAGATCCTGAAAGGAGAATGAAAGGGAAGAGATTGTGGTGTGACCACCCCCCTGGGTGGGGGGGAGTGATTTTTCACTTTCTTTCTGTCTCTCTCTGTCTCTTCAGCAAACACAAGCAACCTAGAGCAAAAACCTCTCTCCCTCTTTCAACAAAAAAAAAGAGTGAAGTAATAAAAATCTACTAGAATGAATATGAAAGAATTCTGAGTCCTGAGCGAAGTTAGATAATAGGAATCTATAGTGAATATACCTGGCAAGGTTATGCAATTTTTCCAAAAGGATCCTGTTATTTTTAAACTTGCATTTCATTTTTAAAAACATCTATTCTTGGCGTAGTGGCTATGTCACTGGACTCCCATGTAGTTGACCACAGTTTGAGTCCCAGACCTGGTGGCTTAAACTCACGCCGGGCACATGTACATAGATGCCCAAGATCCCGAGAGGAGAAGGGACTGTGGCGTGGCCATCCCCCCGGGGGCTGATTTCTCGCTTTCTGTCTCTTTCTGTCTTTCTGGCAAGCGCATGTTCCCTATAGCATAAACCTCTCAAAATAAAACCAAAAAAAAAAAAAAAAAAAGAAACAAAAAACAAAACAAAAACCAAAAAAACAGAACAGAACAAAAAAAACAGCTATCCTTAGGGCCAGCAAGTGGCATAGTGGCTAAGGCACTGGACTCTCACATGGTTGACTGTGATTTGAGTTTTAGACCCAGCAGCCACCAGGCAGGTGTGCATGCATTGCCCCTATAGAGCTTGTCCTTTTTCTTTATCAACAGAGCCTTCTACCACATGCACATGTACTCTCCATCATGAATAAACAAACTTAAAAAAGAAAATGAGGGGCCAGCAGATAGCATAATGGTTACATTGCTGGACTCCCACATTGTTTACCACTGTTCAAGTCCCAGACCCAGTGGCTTGAAAATCACACCAAGCGTGTCCAAGATACCAGGATGGAAATGGAGAAGGGACTGTGGTGTGGCCATCCCCCTTGGGGGGGGGGATTTCTTATTTCTCCCCCCTCCTCCCTCCCTCCCTCTCTCTCTCTCTCTCTCTCTCTCTCTCTCTCTCTCTTTCTGGAGAGCGCATGCATCCTATGGCAAAACCTCTTAAAAAAAAAAAAAAAAAAAAAAAGACAAGGAAATATAACTAGTTTGCTCTAATAGGATGCCCTAACCTGAACAGTGTAAGATTTTTTCAGGGCAGTCACTCTCACTTAATATGACATAAACATAAATCTGCACTAATGCTGTTTGCCTTTTACTTATTTTTTTGTTTTGTTTTATTTTGTTCAGATTTTGCTGATAAAGGCAGAAAATATATACACTTAGGGGCCAATATGAACTTGTTAATCCTGGAATTACTGTTATTCTATAGGCTAATTTCTCACATTTCCAACCCCATTCATCAAATGCCTGCAGACTAACCACAACATGTTAAAACAGGGGTCAACATCCGGCTCCGTGAACTGCTTCCCTACTGCCCTGACCCTCTATTTTTCTAGTCATCTGGGCTGGAAATGAAGTAACCACGTCCCACTGGTCTTCCCTTCAACTGCCTCTCCTAGCTGTCTGCTCCCATCTCTTCTCACCCTAGGCCAGCACCGAGTCAGCTCCTGCCTGGACTACAACCGGCTCAGAACTGGTCTTGCTGTGCCCCCGCACTCGCACTATTACTAATGGCAGCATCCAAAACTGCAAACCCCCAAACACCACTCTTCTGTCTGTCCACTGTCCTAACTTTTCAGCCTGAAATTCAGAATTTTCTAAAGGACCCTAGTCTACGCAGACAAGTATCTCACTACTCCCTAGAACTTCAGCCACACCACTGTAACAGCCACTATGGTGGTTTTAAAATATGTACACGGTAAAAGGAAAAGAATAGGCTGGGGTAGGAAAGGAGTGGAGGCAAAGTGTACTTTAGGAAGAAATCACTGTGGAAAATCTGAGTGTGAGATACAAGATGTCAAAGGCTGGAGAAAAGCCCTAACGGTAGAGACAGAAGAGAGGGCCGATTTCGCCAATAATTAGAGAGAAGACTAATAAAACCTGGTGACTGACTGAAGGAGGAGGGTTGTAACGAAGAGGAAGGAGTCTATTATGACTCTTGGCTTTCTGGACTAGAAGGCTAGGTGACAGGGAATTCAATTAACCAAAAGCAAAAATACAGTTTGACGATTTGTCTGAAATTGGCAAGGCTGATTATTCCTCACATGAGGAATAAAAAAATGATTGAAAGAAACTGAGTACCAACAGCCTGAAGAACAGCTTTTGTCATCACTGGATTCCAATTAATATTGACAGAGAGAGAGAGAGAGAGAGAGAGAAAGTATGGTCTCCTAAGGCCCAAGCTAGTGCTGGGCCTGGCAGAGCAGCCACTTAATATTAATGTTCTGTTGATTTTTAAAGTTATTACATTTTGGGATTAAAATTAAACTTGTTTTTAAAAATGTACACCAATTTGCATACATGTTTTTCTAAAATCTAAGTCTAATGCCGTTCCTCTTACATGAGGACTAGGCTTGGTGACTTACTTTCAATGGATAGAATAAGATGGAACTGATGATGTCTCATAAAAGGCACTACGACTTCCTCCTGGCTCTCTGAGGTCACTCCTTCTGGGGGAAGTTGCTATATCAGTAAGACATTTGAGTATTCCAATGGAGAGATCAGTGCGATGAGTTGCTGAAGCCTCTTACCAATGATAAGCACTAACTCGCCAGGCACGTGAGCGAGACACCTTGGAAGCGAATCCTCTAGCACTAGTCAAGACTTCAAATGAATGCAGCCCTGGCCAATGTCTTGATGAGCCGGAACTGTCCACCTAAAGCACTCCTGGATTCCCAGCCTATAGCAACTGTGTGAGATAACAGATGTCTACTTTTTTTTTTTTAAAAGAGAGATTTTTGCTATAGGGTTCGTGCGCTTGTCAGAGAGACAGGGAGAGGCAGAAAGTGAGAAATCACTCCCCCGGGGGGATGGCCATGGCACAATCCCTTCTCCTCCAGTCTCCTCTAGGGATTTTGGGCACACACGCACACACACACCTGGTGTGAGTTTGAAGTCACCGGGTCTCAGACTTGAACCGTGGTCAACCATGTGGGAATCCAACGATGAAACCACTCTGCCATCTGCTGGTCCCTGTTTTAAACCACTATGCTTAGGAGTAATCTGAGATAATGACGTAGACAACTAATACAGTCACACCACAGTCTCAATTCTGTGCCACTGTTCATGCCATTTTCCCTGGAGGTGTCCTTTCATTATCCAACTCCCGAAGTCTCCCCATTCCTTCAAAATCTAACTAAAGTTCCATCTCTTTGGAGAGACACTTTTGTTGTTGTTTATGAAATCAATTCGACTTTTGTTTCTCTAGCTTCTCCTTTGAACACTTCTATGCTTGACCGCGTCATCCATTTAGGCATTTATTCATAGGTTCCTCCATCTTACTGTGCTGAGAAAATTCTCTCTCTCTCTCTCTCTCTCTCTCTCGCGCGCGCGTGTGCGCACACACACACCCCTGGAATCGCATTTGAATAGTATAAAGCAGTGGTTAATAATGCGGACTTAGAGAAGCTACAGTGCCTCAGGTCTACTTACTTAGTAAGTATTAAGACAAGGGATTTGGATCCCAGAACTGTTCTTGGGTAAGTTACTTAAAATGTATGTAAGTCTTAGTTTTTTAAGTGCTTTTAAATGAGGATTCTAACAGTATCTACCTTAGAGTTATAAAAGGTTAAATAAAATAAGACATGCAAATTTGTTAATGATGTGCTAGCATAGAGTACTCAACAAATGTTAGCTATTATGGTTCTTATAAATAATCACATATTACAAAACATATGCTCAAATTCTAGGTCCCTAAGAGTCATTCTCTAACTGTTATCAAGTGCTAATCTAAATTGATACAAAATTCTACGAGCTAAAACAGAGTTCAGACCTTATATTAAGAGAGCTTTTGATTTTTCTAAAATTCACCGTTAGGTCAATAGAACTACAGCCTGAACCAATTGCAACTCTGACTTTTTCTCCTCTCTGTCCTATTAAGATATTAACTTCAAAGTCTTTGTGGCAAGGTTTAATTGCTTGCATTCCTTAACAAGCAGCCACCAAAGTAGTTTCCAGGTTCACTTTTGACCTTTACAGTCCTGGGAAGGCATATAAGGCAAACTTCCTAGACATATAAGTCTACACACTCTCTGGACTGAGAGAGCTGGACATCCATGACCAAGCAATTCGATCAGAATAGAATCTAATAGAACAATAAATAGGTCAGTTCAACAAAACTTGGCGATGATATGTATACAAAGGAAAAATTAAAAACCCTGCCATGCAATTCAGTTTGAATCCCATGTGTGTCATGAACTTGGAACATGTCTAAAATCATATTTTTGTAATCTGATCATACTTAACATATGATTCACATATAAACATATTATTTGAACATAGGCTTAAGGTTTTTTATTAAAAAGTGAAATATAACAGTGCTCTCATCCTTACAGGAAAAAAAAAAAAAAACAAAGATCTGCTAAAGAAAAATAGAATGATTTTTAAATCACTAATCTATTTAAAAATATATATTTTTATTGTGTTCTCTATCCCCACCTAATTTACATTCTATTTTCTCTCTCCTGCATCAATACCACCTTGAAAACTTTAGTTTCTGAAACATTCAACATACACTCTACTTTTTATTTGACCCTACATATCACACAACCTGAAATAGAAACAAAGACTTGGAAATTAGCTTATTTATTCCACCTTAGTGTCAAACAAAAGTACAAATAATATTCGGTGCACGTGCTAGTTACCTTAGAGCTGCCAATCATGCTTGTTTTGAAACTCTTAGATTTTCAGGGTTGTCAATCATGAGTGTTGTGATAGAGATGTCAGTGTAGAGACAATGCTTTAAAAGATACAATTCTCATAACGCATTAATAAATGAAAGGATTTTGCTTGTAAAACCGGACTTGAGTATTTTGCAGAAATGTTTATACATCTCGTAAAGTCAAAATTAAAACATAACTTAATGACATAAAAGATTTGAAGAATTTGGCTCTTTAATCAAAGCAACACGCATAGTTTAACCACAGGGATTTTATATTTCAGTAGAAAGAGAAACATTCCTTAACTGATACTAATCAGAAGTATTATGACCATGAACAAGAATGAGAGACCCAAACTGATCTAAATCTGGGCACTTTAATTTTTGTTTTTGAAACAAACAAATAACAATAACAATAATAATCCCCCTTCTCCACTTCTGCAATATAATCAAACTATCTAGTCATTCACATCTGAAATGAAATTTTTGAAAATGTTTCCCTCCACCTCACCACGCACCACTACTCTGTCACCAAGACCTGTCTTCTTCCACCTCCTAAATTGCTAATGAAAGTCTTTTCTTTCCCCACCCTCAGGCTTAATTCACATTCTCATCATGTCTTTCTAGCAGTTTTCTTACTGATCTCCCTAACTCCACCATCATTCTTCAATATATGTTTCACATCTCTGCCAGAATGATCTCACTGGAACACGAATTTGATCCATGTGACAGTATTCCAATAGTTCTTTGCCACCTTTAGAATAAAGTCCCCCCCCCCCCCCTTTTTTTAAATGCATATAAATTCCTTGAAAAACTGGTCCTATCCATCTCCCTATTCTCCCATCTTAAGCCAAATTTAAGTCAGCTAGGCTACTGGGGTTTACGGAGGAGCCAGTCTACTCTCTCTTCTGCCAACACTCATTTTCTGCACATAGTACTTCTTATCCACATTTTACAACTCAGTTCAATTGTTAGATCCTCTGGGAAACCTTCTCTGACACAAGCAGACTGAACAACCAATCTTCTCCCCCATCTCCATAGAACACAGTTAAAAGAGCTTAGGTTTATTGGTTTACTTCTGTATACCCCGCAACTCAATTAATTTCCTGAAAGCATAGACTATCTTCTATCCACCTATCACTAACATTAAATACAGAAGTGGCACATAACAGCTGCTCATTAAAGCCTTGCGGATTTAATCTTTAAAAAAATCATAATATGCACAGTTGATTTAAAAGTAAAATCAAAAAAATCGACAGCTTTTTTCTTGCAACTAATAAAATGTTATACAGGTACATTCCAAAGTAACCAATCAATCAATCAATGCCATAAAGTAACTCTTGGGGCTTACCAAAATTTTTAAGAAATTTACTTATTTACTTACAAATTCACTGCCAGAATTGGGACCATCTCAAATAGGATTCAGGATTCAATAATCCCATCTCATTTTCACTACTGTTCCTGCTGGAGGTGTGAAAGTCTCAACCATGACAAATGTTCATGCCCAAACACTCAGCACCTTGATGGGTTCAACCAACACTGTTCTGATTTGTGACAATCCCTATCAAGGGCATCAGTGAAGAGGAGTCAACACACGCAAAATCCCAACACAGTTACACTTCACATTATCGGGAAGTTAGTTATCTGGTGACAACAAGTATCCACAGAACCCGATGAGAATTAAGCAGGAGGAGTTCGGGAGCTGTCGAAATACATGTAGAAGACCGTGCACTGAAGTGCACGCACTTTACTTGTAGAAGAGGCTGCAAGGTCCCTACCCTGATGTTAGTGATTCTTATTTTAAGCATAACAAACTTAGTGACTAATTTCCCATATCAGCATATTAAAGAAGAAAATTAAGAGGTCTAAAAAAAGCTATAAAAAGCGGGCACGAGCATAACAGCAGAAAAGGAGAGGTGACACCAAAGATGAAACACAAACTATGGAACGGGGTTATGTGGCTATGGAGCAGTAATTCTATATATTTGTATTACAAAACAATACAGCAATTAATGCTTACGATTATGACTCTGGGTTGAAAAATACACACAGAAAGTTAAATTACCTTATGACTAATAAGAGTCAAAGAAAGTAGATGATATATTTTATTAGAGGAACCAAAGAATTAAAAATTAAGTATTATGTGTATAAAGAGCCAACTATTATTCGCAGAATAAACTTTGTTGAAATATATTATTTTCAACAACACAAGGCATGATGACTTTAAGCAACTAATCGCTATCAAACATTAACCAGTGCCTAGGGCACTCGTCATAATTATGACACAGGTCCATTCCAAAACAAAGCCCAGACCTGCCAGTGCTTCACTTATTAGTAGAACATGATTCTAACATACCACACTATTGTCTTAGTTCAGATTACTAAAGGAAAAAAAAAAAAATACATAAAGTAGGTAGCTTGTAAACAACAGAAATTTATTCCTCACAGTTGTAGAGGCTGAGAAGTCTAAGACTGAGGTGCCGGCAGATCTGGTGTTTGGTGAAGGCCAAGTCCCGGTTCATACATGGCACCTTCTCACATGATCAAAGGGGCAAGGCAGATCTCTGTAGCCTCTTTTATAAGAGCACTAATCCTAGTCATGAGAGCAGATCTCTGTCCAAAAGCCAAACTCCTAACAGCATCTCACTGGTGATTATTATTATTTATTTTTTAGGGAGATTTTTGCTATAGGGAATGTGTGCTCAATGGAAAGAGACAGAAATTACCCCTCAGGGGCATGGCCACACCGCTATCCCTTCTCCTACTTCTCCTCTTGGGTCAAACACGCACACAAGCCTGATGTGAGTTTTAAGCAGCCAGGTCCAGGGCTCGAACCACAGTCAACCATGTGGGAGTCCAGTGATATAACCATTATGCCATCTGCTGGTCCTACTGGTGATTATTTTTAACATATGAATCCTAGGGGGACATGAACATCCAGGGCACAGCAACCACAGACACCATAACCAAGGATGCTGTATGAGAGGCAACCTACCACTGTCTAACAGACTCCTCAGCGCTTAAGTCTCACATAACTACATGTTTCATGTGTACAGAGCAACACAGCAAGGTGAAAAGAACATGCATAGGGTTTGGATACACACACTCATAGTTCTGAATCCCTGCTGTACTAGCTGTGTGATTATGCTTGAAAATTCTTTTATTCATTTGGTGAGAGGGGATACCATCTATTTTCTAAATTTTTGTGAGAAAAGTTGAGACATTATGTCTAAAAGGCCAATGAAATTACTACTCTGAAGGACCAGAGCAGAACAGAGTTGACTCTTCCTTATCATTAAAAAAAGGGGGGAGGGGGACAATGGCACAGCAGTAACATGAAGTGCTGCAAGGCTGACCCACATGTGAAGGTCCCAGGTTTGAATCCCGAGACCTCCCTGTGGACACTAGGTACACATGTGCCTACAATCCAGGGTTGACTGAAACTTGGGGTAGATCCCAGGATAGTCACTGTCTCTGTACCTTTTCCTCTCTTGAACAGAAATATAAGTAGACTCTGTAAAAATTGTTTAAGAAAATTGTTAGTATTTGAGGTTTATAGCAACAGAAGTAGCAGGCCTTTTCTGATTTTACTGTTATCTTCTACTCACCAGGCACACTATCACCAAATTATCCCTTCTTGTGTAATTATCAATATTTGAAGTTGACCTACGCATTTATTCACTATCTATTCCTTCCTCCCTTGTAAGAAATAGGCACTTCATGAGAGCAGAGAATTTGTCTTGTTTATGAGCTCTTAGAATAATGCCTGCCAGGACAGGCAGGTGGTATGGTGGTTAAGGGCACTGGACTCCCACAAGGTCGACTGCGGTTCGAGTCCCGCATCTAGAGGCTTGCTTTCTCACTTTCCCTCTCTTTCTCTCTCTCTCTCTCACTCTGTCCCTCTCTGGTCAAATTAAAATAAATAAATAAATAAAGTCAAATAAAATAATTCTTTTTAAAAAAAGAATAATGCTTGCCAAACTGAAGTAGTATGTTCAGATTACAATATAATGACAAAATGGATGTTTTAAAAATATAATTAACCATGATGCGGGTGGCATGGTGGTTAATGTGCTGGATTCCCACTAGGCTGACTGCTAGGCACATGTGTGCAGGTGTGCCCAAAATTCCAAGAGGAGAATGAAGGAGAGGAGACAGCAGCATGGCCATCCCCCAAGGGGCATGCTCTCTCACTTCCCCTACTCTCTCTGTTTCTGTGTTTCTCTCTGGTGAACACATGCATCCTATGGCAAAACCTTAAAAAAAATTAAATGAGAAAAAAGGACAGTGCAGATAAAAGAGTATCTACAGGGGCCAGCAGGTGCCACGGTGGTTGTAGTACTAGACTCCCACATGGTCACCCGCAGTTCAAATCCTGGACCTAGTGGCTTAAAAATCACGCTGGGTGTGTGTTCACGTGTGCCCAAAATCCCAGGAGGAGATCAGACGAGAAGGGATTGCAGTGTGGCCATCGCACTCGGGGGGGGGGGGGGGGGGGGGGTCGGTGATTTCTCACTTTCCCTCTCTGTTTCTCTTTGGTGAGTGCACATGCTCTATGGCAAAAACTTGAGGGGGAAAAAAAAAAACTACAAAGAAATAAATACCTATAAAAGGAATATTAATAAGATTCTATCTGTAAATAATAAAAACAAAGATGTATATTACTAATATCTGCAATCTAAAACAAATTTGATATATTAAGAAATACCTCAACAAAGCTACCTGTAAAATATATCTCCTTAAAGCACTTATAAATAATTCTACTTACTCTCCATCCACTTGTGGTCTTCTACATACACAATGAAACTTCCCACCAAAATCAATGTAAAGATCATCCTCCACAATGTGAAAGATTCGCCCAATGACCAGTTTATCTTTGGCAGGTCCCATCTGTGTAAGAGGAGAATGTCTCAGCATGGATGCGAAGGATTCCACATTTTTTGGAGACTCCTAAATGTAAAGAGATACTTATTAGTTTTATATATATGTATATAATTCAACATAAAGCCATAATATGGTTAAGTACAACAAAGTGTTAACAAAGAAACTTTTAAAAGTCAACTTGCTATACATTTACATTTTGTAGCAATAATTATAAAATCTAAATAGAATTTTTCTTTAAAAGCCCATTGCCAGTCACACTGGCACGACAATGCTCTGCAGTGCTAAGGCCACATAGGGAGGCCCCAAGCCCGTATCCCAAGGTCCCCTGGAAACACTGGGTGCACACATGCCTGTGATCCAGGCTAGCTAAGGCTGAGGAGGGGGCTCCTAGTGGGGAGCCCCCTCTAGTGGGGCTCATAAAACAAATGAATGAAGTTAAAAAAAAAAAAAAAAAAAAAAAAAAAAAAAAGGCCAGTTATGCTCTTCAACGTCCTCTTTCTCCCTTTCCTTCTTGTAGGGGAGCTGCAGGCATCTATGCTTGGCGGGGGATGGGAGGATGGTCCAGAGCCCATCTCTAAGGCTCAAGGACTTGGGAGAGCAGGCCAGTGTCTGTGTGCAAAGCCTTCCAGAAGGGCGAGGGGAAAACCAGCCCCCAAGAAAGCAACTGACTTCATCTCTAGTACTGACCACCTGCAAGAAACGCCTTCTGATTCAGGTTTAGTGGGTATGACTATTCTTTCAACATAAATTCAAATATACATTAAGATAATAATGATAAAGGGCTATTCATCATGATTATCAGTCTGAACATGAGTTCTTGTTTCGTAATATTTTTAAACAACCTGGATTTCTAATTTTCTTTCTTTTCCAAAAGTTAAAGTTCAAAGAAATAAATAGCTTCTTTAATTGCTACTCACTTTCAAGAGTCTTTTCACATATTGGATTCACTTTAGGTGTGACTGAACATATACTGTAGTCTACTCTTTTTTTCTTACAAAATTTTTTTCAAACACATATTTTTTAGAAAACTGTGAGCACAGATGTGTACATTCTACTCATCTTTAATCTGTGTATGGTGTGCTGTGTGTGCACTTTGGCATAAACTAATGGAAGTACTAAATTTCTATTTGTGAGAATTAATCACAGAAGAATAGTAATGATTTTACATGACCACCTATATCCTGTATGTGGCATGCGTTTTACATTTGTTATTCAGGAAATAGTCATTAATGGTTAGATAGCATATTTACTTTTGAAATTAAAAAACGGTATTTAAAACTTAATTTTAATTCATGTACAGGCACTACCCCAAGAATCACGAAGTCAATGTCAGGCCGGGTGGAAGCTCGGTTAGCAGAAGAATACGCGTCCAGCTGACGGTGCAATTCAAGACTAGCGTTCATCACATTTTGATTTCCCAAGAAAAGCCAAAAATCCACAAATTAATGTAAAATTCCAATTTTTAAATGCTTATTCATTGAAAGAAAAAAGTTTCCTATTTTGCAAATCTGGCAAAACACATCCAGGTGTTGAATTTGGCCCACGGGCCACAAGTTTATGAGTTCTGCCTGAGGAAAAAGAAAGTTAAGACATGTGTCTGATGCCAAGGCCCTTAAGTGCCGGAGGGAGGCCACGGTAATGAATTTATTTCAGCGGGTTGAAACATACTAGGAAGGAATTCTTCGTACAGAAGGATCAATCTAACTAAAGACAAGTCAGTAGGCCCAGATGCCAAGCAGAGCTGAAAGGGTAGCCAAGAACATGTTCCATGAGCCATAATACTATATACAACGCTACAAAGTATAACATTAAAGGTCCTTAAACAAGAACCTTGAAAAACGGTTCTTTCTCACACAGACTCAAGGATAAAATACACCCTATGGGCTCAACACGGGTACAGCAACAAATTACCCTCTGGAGGCAGGGCAAAGAGGGTAACACTAAGTAAGCCATCAGTGACATCTCCGCTAGGAGCCGCTCTGCCTTCCAGAGCAGCCACCAGGACAGCTGAGAATACTGTTCCAGGGGAAAGCGGGGAGGATTTCAGCTTGAGTCTCGTCCTCCTTGCAGCCAGGAAGGGTCTTGCCCTCCTTTTTTCCCTCCGACCTGCTTTTTCCCATTTCTCTTCTTCTGGGGTTATATCTACAAGCTTCTCCTTCCTTTATTTATTTTTTTTTTAATTTTTTTTTTTTTTTTTTTTTTTTGCAGGCTTTCAACTGAAGCTGTAGTCTAATCACAACAGCCTGAGATGACAGGAAGATTCAGTAACAGATCCAGTAGTTAAACATGTGCTGGTGATAATGCAGCCACCACTGGAGCCTGTTCCTAAAATAACATAATCTCCTTCACAATTAGGAAGAGATGTCTGGGCTAAGATCAGAATGATAGTAAGTGGCACTTCCCTTTACTTACTATGGAATATTCTTAAGTATTTTAAAAGATCCTGAGATTTTTTTTAAGTAGATTTGTCATAAATATTACATTATAAATTTATAAAATGATGATTATCTTCTAAAGGCAACTTAAAATCAAGTGGAAACATGGGTCAGCTCCATGGTGCAGTGGGAACGTGCTGCCCAAGAGGAACTGGATCCCACATGATGACGGCAGTTGAAACCCCAGCCCGGTAAGCCCAGAGCCCAGTGGGCACGTATGTGAGCACCTGAGGTCCTACGGGCTGGAGGACTGGACAAAGGGGGTCGTGGCATGACCAGACTCTGTGGAGAGTGCTTGTCTCTCTCTCTCTGTTTCTCCCACGTGCGCACACGTGTTCTACCGCAAATATAGAGAAAAATAAATAGATAAATATCAAGTGGAAATAAAACACTATTGCTTTCCATTTCATTATTTTTGCCTTTATTTCATTTTGCGATGGAAGTTAATGTGTTTTCAGAGAGTGAAATGACGTTACCACAAGTCTCCTGAATTAACACCTGAATTTGCTTTTAAACTGCATGTTCATTACAGTTTTGGAAATTATCATACGATCAGACAAGGCTCTCTAAAACTCAGGGCAGCAGGTGGGATAGTGGTTGAGGCACTAGACTCCCACGTGGCTGACCACAGTCTGAATCCCAGACCCGGCAGCTTGAAACTCATGCTGGGCGCGTGTGCGTGTGTCTCCAAAATCCCGAGAGGAGAAGGGATTGTGGACTGGCCATCTACCCTGGGGGAGGGGTGGGGGTGGGGGGGCTGATTTCTCACTGTCTCTCTGTCTCTCTGGTGAGTGCATAAACCCTGTGACAAAAATCTCTCTTAAAAAATCATAGTCTAGAACCACCTCCGAATTCCTAAGGCATAAACCAAGCTACACTACTATTTTCTCTTTTTGAGGTCTAAAAATTGAATGGAACAGTCTAGGCAGAAAGGGGGAAGGATGACAGATATTGAACACAGCCACTGTCACTTGTTTATTCATTCAATATATGCTGAGTGTACTGAGTACTTATCATGGAACAGGCTCTGTTCTGGCCCTTGACATGAAACTACATGAAATGGTAGAAGAATACAAAATTTAAGACAACATGACAACAGGCTTCAGGGTCCAAAAAGTTGCTGCAAACAACTGCTACCCTCACTTAGGTAGTGAAGAGTCCTGTATCCTAGGTTAGCAAGTTAGACATCCTATAAGCGCAAGAGAATGCAAAGAGGTTTCTAATTAGTGGAGTGACAGGAATTGTTCTTTGTTTTAAAAAGAAAACTTTGGTAAGAGTACACAAAATGGACCAAAAGAAGAAAATAAATGGAAAGAGGGTCAACTGTTGAGAAGCTCCTTCACAGCTAAGACAGAGATGATAAAGGGCTTCCATGAAGCAGTGGCCACAGGAATACAAAAGAAGGGATACAGAGGTATTTATCAATGAGTACAGCAAGGACTGATAACCAATTTGCTGTAGAAAGTGAGAGAAAAGGGGAACCATGGATAAGGAGGCAGAGATGAAGAAGAACAATACAATAGCAGTAAGAGTGAAAGTTTAGTTTTACACATATTAGGTTTACTGTTATTTAAGTCTATATAATTTCAGGAAAGACTGGGTACCTGGCATATTGTTAACATTGTAGAGAGCCAGCTGCAGTGGCACAGAGGGAACACAATGCTCTGTGATGCCTAACCCAAATGAGAAGGTCCCAGGTTCACGGCCACGGTCTCCCGGTCTATGTTAGGTACATGTGCGCCTATGATTGGGGCTGGCTAAAACTGGGATGGGTTGCGCCATGAATATCTTGTTGAGAATATCTGTTCCTTTCTCTCTGGAGAAATAAATAAATGTAAAAAACATTGTACATATTTATATACATACTTACATAAATTTACACATTTATAGTAATTTTATAGAAAAATATAAATCCCAGGAACCAGCAGTTAGCATAATGGCTATGTCGCTGGACTCCCATGTAGTCGACCGCGGTTTGTGTCCCGGACCCGGTGGCTTAAAACTCACGCCGGGCGCGTGTGCATGCATGCCCAAGATCCCGAGAGGAGAATGGAGGAGAAGGGATTGCGGCGTGACCATCCCCCCAGGGGGTGATTTCTCGCTTTCTGTCTCTCTGTCTCTCTCTGTCTGGTGAGCGAACGCGTCCTATCCAAAAAAAACCTCTCCAAAAAAAAAAGAAAAATATAAATCCCTCGAAAGAAATACACCAAGTGCTGTGATCATTTCCGTTTAGAATCATTTTCTTTCTTTTTCATATTATCTAATGTATTATTAGAACATCTAGAATATAATAAGTATGTATTACTTTAAAAATTTTAATATACATTAAGCATACATATAACTAGCATGCTCATGATAAAATTTAAGACACTGTTGGGATCAGAGGTTATTAGTGCTAAAAGAAGCATAAGATATCACGTAGACCAACCTCGACTTCATTTTACACACAAGTACCACACCTGCTATACAAAGCTCCATGATATACTGAACAGTGATTCTTAACTAAAGTTGCCATAAATGTGGAAAGAGGAAGGAAAGAGCTTACAAAACTTAAAGTAAGGACACAGTACAGCAGAATCATATTTCAGAAACCTGAGTTCTATGGCCAACTTAGCCAATATATAGCTAAAAAAAAAATCCTGATAATACAAACAAAATTTGAGAAAATGTATTGCCAGCAGGCTTATCTTGCAAAAATTATAAAAAGAAATTTTAGAGAAAAAGAAAATTATTAAGGTCAGAAACTGGAAACTACATGAGAAAAGGAAGAGTATCAGAGAAAAAGTAAGTGAAAGTAAACAAACACTTTTATTTTTCTTTCTTACTTAATCTAACAGATAATAGTGTTTTTATGATAAACAATTTCTTAATAATAAAAAGGTCAATTCTCAAAAGAAAAACACGAAACACAAAACAATATGTGTCTTGCAACAGTAAAAGCACATTAGGCAAAAACCGAAGTGTAAAGAGAAAGATATAAACTCACTACCACAATTGGAAACTTTAATATTCCTCCATCAAAAATGAACAGATCCAGGAGAGAGAAAATCAGTAAGGCTATAGCTGAACTCAACGCCATAAATCAACTGACTAGAATGTACATCCATGGACTATTTCATCCCACACAGGAGAATATAATACTCTTCTCAGATTCACCAAAACAGACCACATTCTAGACTATAAAACACATCTTAACAAATTTAAAATAATAAAAATCATTCACTGTTTCTCTCAGACCACAATGGAAATAAACTAGAATCAAATCACAGAAAAGTTGAAAATTCCAAAATACTTGGAGTATTTAGCATAGTATAGAGCATACATCTAAATAACATATAAGTAAAACAATTTTTTTTTCAAAAGAAACTTAAAAATACTCTGAACTAAATGAAAAGGAAAACATAACCTATCATAGGCAAGCCCAGACCCCTAGAGGTTAAGGGAGCTGGATCCCACATGGCCAACCCCAGTTCAAGTCCCAGCCCCAATGACTTGCAAAACATGCAAGTCATGTAGTGGTGCATGAGTGCTCCAAATTCCGTACGATGCAGAAATGGAGAAAAAGGGACTGTAACATGACTACGCACCATTGGGGTGCTTTTTCTCTCTCTCACTCTCTCTCTAGTAAGAGTATATTCCCTCTGGCATACTGGGGAAAAGAAAAAAAAAAACACAACCTATCAACAGTTGTGGAAGCCATGAAAATAGTGCTTAAATAAACCTTATAGAATTGAATGCATATGCTAGAAAAGAAGAAAGCTCAAAAATCAATTATCTAAGCTTTCATAAAGGGAAATTTAAAAAAGAGTACATTAAATCTAAACCAATCAGAAGAAATAAAAATTATATGACGAGGTAATAAAACTGAAAATAAGAAATGAAAAATCAACAAAACAAAAAGCTAGTTCTTTGAAAAGATCAGTAAAATTGATAAGCCTCTTCTCTCAACAGGCTAACTAAGCAAAAAAAGAGAGGATACAAATTACTATTCAATAATAGCAAAACTGGAAGAAGAGACATCACTACAAATCTCACAAACATTAAAAAGGTAAAAAAGGAATACCATAAACAATGTTGTACCTACATATTTGATAACCTAGACAGACTACATTAATAATCCCTTGAAAGACACAATCTGCCAAAACTAACAAAAGAAAAAACAGATAATCTGAATAGGTCTATATCTATTTTAAAAGTTGAACCAATAATTAAGACTCTTTCAAAACACAGAACACCAGATGGGTTTACTGGTATAAGAACCGTATCAAGCATTGGAAAGAAACCATGACAATTCTTTATCATATTTTCCAAAAGATAAATGCAATGGGAATCCTTCCTAACTCATTCTACAAGGCCAGCATTACCCTAATACTAAAACCACACAGAGATATTATAAGAGGCTGGATGGTGGCAGAGCAGTAAAAGGCAATGTTCTGTGAGGTTACCCATACAGGAAGGTTCTAGATTCTGGTCTAGGAATCTCATGAGTATCCCAAAAACATACATGACAATGGTCCAGGGCTGGCTAAAGCTAAGGGGTAGATTGCCTGTTGAGACCCTGCTGGGGGAGTAGTCTGTCTCTGTTTTAAAAAAAAGATGTTACAAAAAAGAAACTATAGGCTAGTATCTCCCATGACATAGATGCAAAAATACTCAACAAGACATTAGCAAATCAAATGAAAAAGCATGTAAGAAGAATTAAGCACCACAACCAAGTGGGATTCACGCCAGGTTGAACGCTGAAAACTCAATTCATGTATGTGGTCCACCACATCAATAGCCAATAGAAGAAAAGCCACGTGGTCGAATCAACAGCTGGAGGGAAATCATCTGACAAAATCCAATCATCCATTCTTGATCAAAGTTCTCAATAAACTATTGTAGTGCTAGAAGGAAACTCCCTCAACTTGATCAAGAATATCTACAAACATACTTAGCAGTGAGAAACCGGAAGCTTTTCTATTAAGCTCAGAGATAAGATAAAGATATCCCCTTTTACCACTGCTTTTCAATATCATAAGGGAAGTCCTGGCTAATGTAAAAAGAGGAGAAAAAGAAATAAAAGATTTAGATTGGGAAGGAAGAAATTGATCTTTGTTGGCAGATGGCATGATCATCTATGTAGAAAATACAAAATTATCAATGTAAACCTTCTAGGATAAGTGATCATCACAAAGATTAACATACAAGAAAACCTACAAGGCAGAAATATTGGTGAGCCATTAATGCAAATGCTCAAATCAATGAAGACAGTGAGTAGGAAGAGGAAAAGAGATAAGCTGTGAATTACAAGCTCAAGAAAAAATTTGGAAAGAATTGAGACAATTTCTAGCAAGGAGACTTTTTTTTTTTTTAAAGAGATTTCTGCTATAAGGCATGTGCGGTCCCTGGAGAGAAAAAGAGTCAAACAAAAAGCAGGAACATCACCCCCTGGGGGTACGGCCATACAGTAATCCCTTCTCCTCCATTCTCCTCTCAGGATCACAGGTACGCACCTGGCCTGAGTTTCAAGCCACCAGGTCTGGGACTTGAACTGTGGATGGCCATGTGGAAGTCCAACAATGCAACTGCTACACCATCTGCTGGTCCCTCAAGAAGACTTTTTAAACTAGTTCTAATAGAATAGCAGTATAAATGATATTGAGAAACAAGAATCAATATGATTCCTTTCTTCCTCCTAGTCTTGAGACCCATCATGACCTATTCTAGGTAAGTCCAGAAAGGAAACAGTGTTATCAAGAGAAAACAAGAAAGCAAGCAATAAATACTTGTAGAGAAGGTTAAAAGGGAGATTTTTCATAAAAAGACATAAGGGCTTGGGCCAAAGAATACTATTCCACAAGACTAGCCAGTGGCACGGTAGTTGAGGTGGCTGGATACCACATGGCTGAATAAATAGTTCAAATCTGGGACACAGCAGCTTGAAAAACAAGATGGGCATGTGTGCGTGCCCAAAATCCCAAAAGGAGCGAGAGCAGGTGGCAGGTGATTAAGACGCTGGGTCCCACATGGCCAACTCTGCAATCCGAGTCCTGGACCAGGTGGTTTGAGAAACACACTGGGACCATATGCATGCCCAAAATCCGGAGAGGAGAATGGAGAAGAAGAGATTGTGGCATGACCATCTCTTCCCCCAGGGGGGTTGACTTTTCACTTTCCCTCTCTGTGTCTCTCTGGAGAATGCACAAACCCTATAGCAAAAATCTAAGAAAACATTGCAATATGTGCTCAAAATTTTCTTAATAAAGGGGCACAATCAAAACAATTTAGAGACCTCTGTGATAGAAGTATATCACAGCAGTGGGAGAATAATTATGCTAACTAGAGAAAAATACGGTTACAAAAGCAGACTGAATAATCAGGCTATCTGCAGACTGAATAATCAGGCTATCTCTGTGTATCTCTCTTCCTATCTCTCACTTTCTGAGAAGTGCACCAGATACTCAGATGCTAGAGGGGAGATGGGGAAACGGCCACGATTGGGACCGAAGGATGCCGTTCAACTTTCTGATGAGACAGACCTGGCCCGACTGAAGGTCAAGGCACGCAGACAGACACATGGAACTTGACTTCCAATTTCTCTGGGAAGTGGGACACTTCTAAACTAGAATAAATGTCTTACTCTAACATCTATATAACTCACCTGGTAGTGCACATTTTTTTAATAACACTCATCACATTTAAAATTTATTATCAAATGTTTACCTTCCTTGCTACTTTAAGATGAAAGAGAAAATGTCTGTCTTGTTTATTACTAAAAAAAGTTACATAAATATATCATCTTGGTTCCCAAAAAGCAAACTTAAAAAAAAAAAAAAAAAAAAGGATTGGTATATTTACTATTTGAAAAAGAACCTTCTGGAAATCAATTTCAGTCCTATCTGTGGCACCATCCTCCTCTGCATTACCCATATTCTAATGTTTGACAAACACACCAGGCAAAAATTCTTTTACAGGGAGCCGACGGTAGCACAGTAGTAAAACACAACACTCTGGAAGGCTGACCCATATGGGAGGGTTCAGAGTTCACATCCCAAGTCCTCTCTGAGTATGCCAGGCATGTTCGTGCCCATGATCAGAGGCTGGCTGACTCTGGGCAGGAGGTGGATTGTGGTGTCAAGACCCTACTGGGAGCGCTGTCTCTGTCCTTCTCTGGCCTCCTCCCCACAATGTTTCTCCTTTTAATGAAATAAATAAATAAATAAAATCTAAAAAATTATTTTAGAGGGTTGTGTGTGGCTTGTTTGTTTGTTTCTGTTTTTGCCATAGGGTACATGAGCTTGCCAGAGAAAAACAGAGAGAAAGAAAGTGAGAAATCACCCCCCCAGGGGAGATGGCCACACCACAATCCCTCCCCCTCCATTCTTCTCCTGGGATTCTAGGTATACATGCCTAGCAAGATTTTCATCAGGTCTGGGACACCAACTGTAGTTGGGCTTGTGAGAGTCCAGAGTCTTAACCACCAAGCCACTAACTAGCTGGACCTAAAAGTGTTTTCTGAAAATGTTACTAATTGGGGCCAGCAGATGACGTAATGGTTACATTGCTGGACTCCCACATGGCTGGTAACAGTTCCAGTCCTGGACCCGGGGGCTTGAAACTCATGCTGGGCGCGCGTGTGTGTGTGTGTGTGTGTGTGCCCAAAATCCCAAGAGGAGAGTGGAGGAGAGGGATTGTGGCATGGCCATCCCCCCTGAGGTGGTATAATTTCTTGTTTTCTGTTTCTCCAGTAAGCACACACACCCTATAGCAAAAACCTCTCTTAAAAAAAAAAGCTACTAAAAACTGTTTCTACTTCTCTTTCTAACCCTGCACAATAAAACACACACACCAGGACAATGGAAACACATAATGTCTGGGAAAAATGTTCAGGACAGGAACTGACTCATGGACAGACACTCAAACAAATCCCCAGTACAAGACTGTGACCACAAGGAGATAAGATGACCAAAATGATTCCAGAGAAACAGAACCTTAAGCTGAGGTGTCTGAATTAATTTGGAGTTATGTAGGAATGGGTCCCTGAACTGACTGACTTCAAAGGCTAAGTTAATGATCCTCCTTGCCCTGACAGGGAGCACCGATACTCCACATGTAAAGTGCCAAAGCCGTCACCTACTTACTTCCTGGAGACATCTATAGTCCAGGGCCCACAGAAGACAAGGCTTTGTGGTAAACACCTACTTGTCCCCCAGATCAATTAGGTCAAAACGTAAGTATAAAAGTGTTAGCTGTTTGCTGCAAATCACTGTAAAATGATAACCTCAGGGCTTTAAATTCCCTGCTAAAGGTCAACATAAGGAACCTGAAAACTTCTACAACAGTTCTAAAATAAATCTCTGTCTTCTCTAGCCTGAAATTTCTAAAAATATAAATCCAAAGTCTAATCCCACAGATGGCTGAACAATGCAACTGAACTCTCAATTGTGCAGGTTCTCTAAAACACCAGTATTCTACATAAGCTCCAATAGCAAAATGTTATACTGTGTGACCCCCAAAACTGAAAATATTTTCCCAATGTGCTGAAAAGCAATATGCCACCCTCTACCGTTAAGAAAAGAGTATTCATAGGGTAGAAAAACCATACTTTGTTCAACTATTGCCACCTTGTGGCTGTAAGATGAATTACATGTCACGCACAGCTTCCAACTGGTTTGAACAGATTCTATTTACAAACCCATCTTGTTTAAATGACAGAAGGGAATTAGGTTTTGAAACATTTTTAAAGGACTGGTCTCATAGTGCAGCAGATAAGCACTACGCATAGGCAGCTAGATCCCACAGGGCTGACTTCGGTTCAAATTCCAGCCCTCCCCTCGTGGCTTGAAAAACACACCAGGTATGTGTGCCCAAATCCTGGCAGGATGGAGAAATGGAGGAAAAAGGACTGCAGTGTGACCACACTCCATTGTGGAGTACTCTCTCTCTGGTAAGTGTACAATATAGCAATAAAGGCAAAGCAAAAAAAGAGGGGTCAGCAGGTGGTGTGGTGGTTGAAGACACTGAGCTCCCACAAGGCTGACCACAGTTCGAGTCCAGGACCAGGCGGCATGCTTTCTCATTTTCTCCTCTCTCTCTTTCTGTCTCTCTTTGGTCAAATTTTAAAAAATAATAGTAAGTGAAATTAAATAATCCTTAAAAAAAAAAGAGGGAGAAAGGGAAGAAGGAAAAAAGGGGAGGAGGAAAAATGGTATCTGACTTCACAAATATCTTCAGCAAGCACGTACCAGGTCTTCTCTATCAAGGAGTCCCCAACTCGTGGGCTCTGTGCTGGTGTTGTTCAGTGGCCTCTTGGGGGCCAGGCTGTTGACCGGTGTGGGTCTGGGACCTGTGGCCCTCACCCCAACCCCACCCCCAGGTGACACAGCTAGGGGGTGGGCAGCGTGTGAGAGGCTGTGTCTGTGTTTGCAGCCACTCCCCATCACCCATATTGCTGCCCGGGCTGCACCTCTGCTAGGATCAGCAGCAGTCCTGAATTCTCAAGGGAGCAGGAGCCCTACTGCTGTGTGATTGTTGCACTGTATATTGCACTGTGGTAGTGGGAGACAGGGGCACACAATGGATGAGATGCACTTGGGCCATCCTGGGACCAGCCCCCACCACCATCCATGGAGGGACTGACTTCCATGAGGCTTGTCCCTGGGTCGGGAAGGCTGGAGACTGCTGTACGATATACAAAGGTGCTGTGTTGGTTACAAAAATAAATAGAACTTGATCTCTCCAGTTAAAAAAAAGGATAAAAAATAGCTGAAGACATATATGTATAAACCATTATCAAACTAATTAACCAAAGGAAAAGAGAAGTGGGTAAGTGAGCACAGAATGAGTATGAAACCTCCAACCACAAGCTCCGGAGCAGTGGCATTACAGGTTACTTAAATTTGCTTTCCCTCTAAGGATTACGTCAGTGAGATAATAGGAAAAGGGGCTCATGACACATGCCCGTGATTAAATTCCTGGAAGCAGAGGCAAGTTCTTTGGAAGAATAATTTTCTCGGCTCTTATTGAACATTACTTATTTCTCAAATCTACATATACATAAGTCTGCACTTTAAGGACTATTAGAATTAAATCAATGGGTACAACTTGGACTTTCTTCACTACATATACATATTTCAAAAACCAGTAATAGGCCACGTGAGATGTTACATTTCATTTATATTTCGACATCAAACTGTTTAAATTTCACTCCAATTTAAACCATACATTCAACCCTTACTTATATGTAAAACATTATGCAAAGAATGGAAAAGGTAAGAAATGACCCCTAATGTTTAGAAAATACACCTAAAAGGGGCTATTAAACAGATTCACAAATGACTTCAATTTAACTTAAGAGCTAAGGGCTGTACTATAAAAGCAGTGTAAAACAAAGCCTTAATACTTTCAAAAGGAGTTTCATCTGGGTGGTGAGATGCCTAATAGAGGTGATATTAATAGTGGAATTTGTAGGCAGGGAACCTAATTCTAGGGCAAAGAGCAAAGGTTAAAACAATGATGATTTGTTTAGAGAACAGCAAACTTTATTTTCGAAAACTGTATTTTAAGTACAGTGGTGCAAAAGTGATACATGTTCAGTACAAAGCACTCTGAGCTGTGACCTTCGCCTCGCTCTATGCAGTATGTCACCTCTTCAACTGCTCCTAGTTCAGCCATGTGATCACAAGGGTAAACAACAGACACTGTATTCTATAAATCACATGCTATCCAACACTTTACTATAAAATAGGTTTACGTTAGAGTGATTTCGCCCTACTTGGCTAAAATAATCATGTGCCCTATAACGAAAAAACCTCTCCAAAAAAAAAAAAAAAATCATGTGTAACATAGGCCAGGCTAAACTATGACATTTGGTAGGTTAAGTGTATTAAGTACACTTTTACTTAAAATATTTTCAACTCATAATGGGTTTTGTTGTTTTCAGAGCTTATGCATTTGTTTATTTCAACAGATAGGTAGATATGCCAGACAGGGCTTACCGCCATTGTCCCCAGCCCTCCGATAGGCCAGGATCACAGACACCAGGAGTGTGCGCAGTGTGCCCAGGCTGACCTGGGATCCAGACCCAGACTGTCCCCTCCAGCACTGCACAGTGGTGTCCCTCCATTTGCGCCAAGCTGTGCCTTATGATGGGTCCATCAGGACACGTAAGAAATCAAGGAGCATCTGGAATCCCACAACATAGGATTTCCTTTTATAAAAAAGGAAAATGATACACACAGATAAAATGTAACTTTCCAAATAATCCACCTGATAAATGGTAGAACATGTAAGCAAAAACTGTCTGAATCCAGAGCTCCCATTCTAACAGTAATATAGTTCAAAGCAGTGCTCAAGAGTATGAATTAGGCCAGCAGGTGGCATGGTGGTTAAGGCACTGGATCCCACAAGGCAAACTGTGTGGTTCGAGTCCCAGACCCAGTGACTTGAAAAATATGCTGGGTGAGTGTGCATATGTGCCCAAACTCCTGAGGAGAGAATAGAAAAGAGATTGCAGCATGGCCATCTCCCCTGGGACTGATTTCTCTTTCTCTCTCTCTCTCTCTCCCCCCCCCCCTTTTTTTTTGAGAGAGATTTTTTGCTATAGGGTGCATGTGCTCACCAGACTGAGAGACAGAAAGTGAGAAATCATGCCCCAGGAGAGATAGCTATGCTGCAATCCCTTCTCCTCTCAGGATTTTGGGCACACATGCACATGCACCTGCCATGAGTTTCAAGTCCCTGGGTCTGGGACTAGAACCACAGTTGGTCATGTGGGAGTCCAAGTGATATAACCATTACACCATTTGCTGGTCCCATGGGGTTGATTTCTTACTTTCCTCTCTCCCTGTCTCTGTCTCTCTCTCTCTAGTAAGCACACTTGCCCTATGGCAAAACTAAAACTAAAAAGAGAGCATCAACCAATTACGTGTTTTTAAGTGTATATTGCGAGCTTCAGAAAGTTTGTGGGAAAATCAAATTATTGTCTAAATTTATTTTGGTGCAAAGAAATTTTGAAATGTATCTACAGATTGTTCATATACATGTCCCATAAACTTTTTGAAGATCCCTTATATATCAACATTTAGCTCATTTTTATGTGTATGCATATATAAAGCCCTAGAGATACACATTAAAAAAATTACTCTCTAACCTTGAGAGAATAAGAAAAAGAAAAAGAAGGCTTTTACATTTTATATAATGATCTTCAGTGCTACTGACTTTTTAAAAATTTATTCTTTTTAATTTATATTTAATCACTTTACATCTTTATGGTGTACATGTTTTTTCCCACCGTGAGCACAGTATATATTAGTCAAGTCAAAGGCATTACCATATACATTATCAGCACGTAACTTTCCATTTTGGTGTATATTAAATGTGTTGTTTTTCCCCTCCCTGCCGTCACCTAGTACCCATCCCATTACCAACCCCCATCTGTCTGTCTTTGATAGAAAAACAGAAAAAGTACCAAAAACTTCCAACTAACACTAAAATTAAGATAATGTGGTATCTTCTGTTTTCTTATTCTAACAACAGTTTTTGCTCAATTTTTATTCTGAACATACACATTTAACTAATATGCTCAAGCCTGTAATATTCTCACTTGTACAAGTGTTTGCGAGCAGTCACAGGTCACAATTCAAAAACAGCTCAGCTGTTACTGAAGTTCAAATATGTGCTATGTTCTATCCATTCACTTATTCTGCAAACATTCTCTGAGTGCCCACTACAGGTCAACACTGTAATAGATGCTGGGGACATAACAGAGGAAGAGGGATAAGTCGTCGGCTATCCTGAAACTTACCTTGTACTGGAGAAAAAAGTCAGGATAAACTAAGGTATTTCTGAAGTGCACATATTACCCTGGTACCAGTTACTATACTAATGATGTCCTTCAGTGGAAGATTAAACAGAATGGTAGGTGTAAAGCTGCTTTTTGGTGTTTTGGTTTGGTTAGTCAGTCTGGTGCCTATCTGCCATAAAAAACTTGATTTTATTGACTGAATGGCACAACCCAACCTCTGGCTGACTTCAAAGGAGATTACCCCGGATTATCAGGGTGGGCCCAATGTGATCACAAGGGGCCTAAAAAGTAGAAGAGGGGAGCAGTGTGATGTCATAGTGATGACTGACAGAGGAGGACTCAACTATTGCTGCTGGCTATAAAGATGTCAGGAGAGGGCCACCAGCCAACCACTGCCAGTGGCCTGGGCATGATGGTACAGGCAAGAAAACAAATCCTCCCCAGAACCTAGAGAAAGGAATGCAGCTCTGCCAGCATTGATTGGGTCCAGCTCGGCCCCATCAGGCTTCTCATAGCTCTAAAAATAGTGTTAAGGCGTTACATTTATGGTAACTTGTTACAACAGGAAATAGAAAACTAGTACAGAGGCTTCAAATCTTTGGGTTTTAGAAAAAAAAGAATCTGACAGTAACGTTTAAAATGACCTTATATTACAGGAGGCTCAGTCTGTGAACTGTCTGGTCCACTCCCCAGAAAGATAATACAGAAATCCTTTTCATATCATGCAATTTCACGTCTGCCGAAACTTACTCTAAAAAACTGAGGCTTGTACTTCTGTCTATTGGATTTCTTCCATTTTATTTATCTAGTAATTTTACAAAAATACTGGCTGTGACAGACAGGAATTTTACTTCCTTTTTATTTTTTAAACAGACATTCACAGCAATGGAAAGTGGAGCACTGACAGATTAAATCACTGGCCCCAATTCCAAAAGACAGTAGTTCTCTCATTCACCAGTCCACTGGATTAACAAATGTTTACTAAGAGCCTTGTACTCCAGACACCAAGCTACTACTGTGCAGAGAAAGACGCGGAGAAAACTCCCTCTGAGTTTCATCATCCCGAGTCCCAGGACTCGCCCTGCACTGCCTCACGTGCAGGGTTCCTTGCTGTTTACTCTCCAGCCAGTACTCGCCCCAGGAAGACAAGCGCAAAGAAGTGTGGACAGAGACGGACCAGCAAGTAAATGCAATTAAAAAAAAAAAAAAAGTACAACAACTGGAAGAAAAACACCAACAGGCGTCCCACATCTAGCGGTCAGAGGCTGGACACAACGCAAGCCAGTTCCAACGCCCATCCGCGGATCCTGGCTCCACTGCGGACGCCCCAGCCCCGCCCCAGCCCCGCCCCAGCCCCGCCCCAGCCCCGCCCCAGCCCCGCCCCAGCCCCGCCCCCAGGATCACTGGCGGAGCCCCACCCCCTACGCAGATTTGGCCCCGCCCGCCACGTCGCCGTCGTAGCTCCCGAGAACGCCTTACCTGTTTGAGCTCCGCCTTCCTTTGCAACTCCGAGTGCCGTTCTAATGCGCTCGCGAAGCCGCCGGGGCGCGCCCTAGGCTCCGTGGAATCGGAACTCCCGCTCTCGGAACCACTCGTAGTGCCTGCGCCTCGAATCGGCCTGGAGAACAGAAACACTCGCAGAAAGTGGCTCTCGGCAGCCACGGCACGGGTCCGACACAGCGCCGCCATGACGCCGTTTCAACCTCTGACCTTTGGCTTCGCAAGCGTGCGGGTCACGTAACTGAGGTTGGAGAGGCCCGCCCCCTGCTTCAGAGCGCCAGTGGCCGTTGGGCGTGGCCTATGGGCTCCAGGGGAATTACGGGTTAAAGAAGCTTTATTCGGAATAGGCATATTAAATCGTCGCTGGTGGGAGTCCGCAAAGCTTTGCGTGAAAAGCGCCTTTTTTGGAAGTTTATATTTTATTTTTATTCATGTGATAGCACCCGCAGAAGGGTCTTGATGCGTGACACCCCCCCTCCCCACCCCCCCCCTCCCCGCCCTCAGCCAGCTGGGGGTCACAGGATCTCAGGCGCGTGCGCCTCAAGAATATACAGGTAGATTCTTGGACAGCGAACATAGACCTTCCCGCGTGCAACCAGCATCAGTTCGACTTGGAAAAATGTCGCTCTCCAGGGCATCGTTTGCTCCTCTCGCTGTGAATTCTGGTAACTTAGACACTTGCTGGTCCCTCGCCTCTGTAACTCTAGGTGCCTGCGTGGCTCGCCCCACCCAGCTCTTTGGGTCTTCGCTGAAATGAAAGATTCTCCCCATTACCCTATTTAGGTTTAAATATTGCACCACCAAAGACCCCACCCTCAATTTTGATTTTTCTCCCTTCTCTTTCCCCAGTATCAATTTTTAGAATTTGCCCACCCTTTTCAAAACTGAGCCTAACACTGTATTTGAGAGTTACTAAGTTCTCCACTCATGATGTATCCAGTAGTTTTAAACCACAACGTATTGAGGAGAGAGAGGTAAGCACCACCTTTCCCGTCCATTTGTGATTTGAGAACACAAATGTTTATTTCTGACCAAATTATTTTAATTTTACTTATTTTAATTTGACAAGAGAGGGACAAAGAGAGGAAGAGAGGGAGAGGAGGAAAGTGAGAAAGCAAGCCACCAGGTCCAGGACTTGAATTGCGGTCAGCCATGTGGGAGTCCAATGTCTTTAACCACCATGCCACCTGCCAGCCCCATGACCAAATTATTTTTTAAAGAATTATTTAATATTATTTATCATTACTGTTATCTTTTAATTTGCTACAGGTCACACTTGCTAACGAGAGAAAGAGAGGAAAAGTGAGAAACCAAGCTGCCAGGTCCAGGACCCAAACCACTGTTGGCTGTGTGGGAAATCCAGCACCCCATCCACTATGTGATCTGCTGGCCTGTTATGGCCACATTCTAGTAACAGCTTCGTCAATTTTTAATGTTCCTGGTGCTCCCAAACTAATAGCATTGACAGCATAACAGAACACAGGAAGTAGTGACCTTGGAATGGTTATATGATCCATCTAAGATTTATTATTTCTAACCAAGTGTAGGGTCTTAGAAATTCAGTAGGGGACTTGAGATTTATTCTAGTACAGGTGTGTTTTCCCTCTTGGCACTTGCACTGTTCACTTCCCTTGACTATTAATGGACTCTTGCCTAAAACAGTTTGATAGTCTGGTTGCTTCTGCTTCCACTCAGTACGGTAAGTTGCCCACAGCATGGTCAGTCACCTGAAGAACCCCAAATCTAGCCCCAACTCTGATCCTGATCATTTCTTTCTTCACTTGTAAAACCGAGCTATGACCTGTGCCAAGCTGAAGTGCTTTGTAAACTTAACTACATAAGCATGGCCAGCATGGATGGATTACTAAAGTCCTTGCTCTAAAATTCAATAGATGTATCTATCATATAGTCCTTGCTCTAAAATTCAATAGATGTTATCTATCATATATAGTGTCTCTCCTCAGCCAACTGATAAATTCCTCAAGGGTTGTAACAACAGGCATTTGGGGACAATACCTGTAGTTCTTAATGTATTCATTGATGGACTCTATGTATCCACAAGATAAATATGACACATCTTCTGAAGCCTTCTGTTTTACTTACAGAAGATTGGAGGCTACTTTCACATAACTTTTTTTTTTTTTTTTTAAGTAGAAAGCAAAGTTCATCTGAATTTGTAGCTGTCTTCAAGTTATGTGTTAGTTCTCTGGTAGAGCATCAAATGGGAGGGGCTATGAAGAACTGAGCAAGTCAAGGGACATGTCTAGACTTCTTACCTTTACAAGCACCAACAGAAACATCAGCAATAACAGTGTTTTCACATCTTCGTGGCACCTTAAGTCTGATCTTGCTTCCACTGCACCTTCCTTCTATTAAAAAAACAAACCTCTCTTTTCCCCTCCATACCTTTCAAACTGTTAGTAAGCACTGCAAAAAAAAAAGTGCTAATGATGGCAAATACCAAGGAAGGTGAACAGAATTAAAGTTCAAGTCCTGGTTTCACCAGATACGGTCTCATCCATAAAATGACACTACTGCATCTCCGCTAAAGAATTAAAAGACAAAGATGAATGTCAAATGCCTGTGCAAGGACTATACAGTGGCCCAGTGTTAAGTGTTTTGTAAGGTAACTCCACATGGCAAGGTTGCTGGTTCTAGTATAGAGACCTCCCTAAGTATTCAAGGCACACGCTTGTACATGATCCAGAAAACTGGATGGTGTCATCAAGACCCCTTTGGGGGTGCTGTCTCTCCTTTCTTACTGTCTCACTCATGGAAGAAAAAAACTTTTTAAAAAAAGAAAAGCCTTTTAACCACATGTGAAAATTTAGAAGGATGGACGATAGGTTGGGGACCAGTTTCCAGACTGATATGTACATGGCAGGCTACACACATGCCACAATCCTCACCGGCTTGGGAAAAGGGGGAGGTAAGGATAGAGGCCTGATACCCTGTTGAGAGTGCCTTTTCTCTTGCTCTCCCTCTCATGAGATAAGTATACAAATGAATTTTGAAAGAATCCTGGAAACTAAAGCATGTTAAACTTAAAAAAAATTACACTCAAAATTCTGATTGGAATACCCATCAAATTCATTACACTACCATCCACCCTCAGTACGTTAACATCAAAATTCCATACAAGGGGGTGGCAAGAATTTTAGTTCCAAATAGCGTTTATTTAAGTATGAAATTCTGGCAGGTGATAGGCACATGCAGCCCCTGCCCTTGGAGGGCTTACAAACTAAGAGGAATACGCCTTTTGGTTTATTTTGATTTCTGAGTCAGAACATGGAAATTATGAGATCTAAGATTTGCAGAGTTATTTAAAAGTGATGTTTTATATTAGCTGTGACCCACATATGAGCTCTATAATCAGAATGAGATAGTCACTAAAACTAAGGACAAATCAATGGCCAACTGGCCCTTCAATATGGTAAGTCTGAATTTTCACACCCACATCCACCACCCACTCTCTACCAACCCCTTCCTTCCCCTTACTATCATTAGCATTCATACCAATCCTGCTACCATCACACCTTCAGATCCTCTGGATGGCGGGTGTGAGATAACAAAATTAATAAAAATAAAAGATTACAAATTACAAACTTGTTTACAAGAAAAAAAAACTTTTGTATCATCTTAAATAGTTCACAATAGTATTAATTTATCTGTCATCAAAAGAGCACTCTGCCTAAAAGAAAGGTCGGACTAGTGTGTAAAGTGTTTACACTCTTGCAAAATTGTACTTTTCCATTAATTTGTAAGCCATTGTTAGAAATACCATTTTTACTTTTGGTACATGTAAACTTGCAACGAAAATTTATTTTGTCAGTGTTTTTTGAATGAACTGAATAAAGTTTCTGTAAAAAAAAAAAGTATGAGTTTTTATCTGGGTTTTAAGAGCTATAAAGAAATACAAGATTCTGAAAAACTTCTATGCTGCATCTCCTCTGGCACATGCAGAGCAAATAGTCATTTAATAAATGCCTTTTGGTAGCCACATGCAGCATTTCTCAATTTTGCTTGATAATAAGATTTAATACAGCTGCTTATGGTTATTTATACCTCCAGGAAATGAAAAATTTGGAAGAACTTGCAGAATGGACTCACCCCTTTCCTCAGCAGACAGGTAATACATACAAAAGAACCCATACCCAAATGATAGAATTTTTATTGTTTCCAAATACTTTACAGAAAATAATGTGTCTCTTGATTAAAAGGTCCAGAAACAGTCTAAATTAAATGTGTTTTCTCTATTTCAGTAGTTACTCTGAGTTGCTAAAATGATAGTCCAATTAATGAGTTTCTTCCATTGATTACTTTGGCCTCATAACCATCAGAACTTTTGCTTTATTTCTCACAAACTCCATAAATTAAGGACATTCCTTTTTTAAAAAAAAAAATTTTTCAGGGATATTTTCTTCTCTTACACTCTTGAGTCCTTAAATATCTGAGATTTATTCTGCTGCTGTTTTATAATATCAAACACAAACACAATGGAGTAACCAGAACCTCTTTCTGGTATTCCTAATTACTATGCTTCAAATTTCTTAAATATCTGTGAATTCATAATATTGATTCTGCCTCAAAGTCCATTTTGAATAACGTTTTTTAATCTATATATTTATTTTCCTCAATTCTTCCTCACTGTTTTTACTATTTTATTTAAAAGGCAGAGTGTTTTGCATAGATTGTTAGGTTGTTTAAAGTAGGTAAGTGTCTACAAAAGTTATTTTCCAATTTCATAACTGTCCCTGATACCCATCTACTAACTCCCATCCCACTTCCTGCCCCCAAATATAGCATTTTTTTCCCATATAGACAGTAAAAAAGATTTGAGGATATTTCACTCAAGAAATTGCCATCTTAACTTTGTTTTGTCTTGTTGAAAACACAGTAACAAGACAGAACACCCAAGAAACAATGTGATAAAAAGAAAAAGTTTGGAATAAAAAAATAAAAGACCAGTAAGTTGGTAGAAAAAATAATTTAACAGGTTGAATAACACAAAATTTCTATAAAAAGACACACTTCCACTCCTCTGGGACAGTGTTTCAACAACTTTTGCCTTAAAACCTCAAGAAGGAAATTATTTAGAATATATTTGTCTGGTACCATTAAGCAGTGATTTAAAGTAGATGGTAAAAAAAAAAAAAAAAATTGCTTTGTTTTTAAAGCACAAACATCAGTTGATTCTTTAATATATCAAGCTGTTTCCAGACCACTGGTCTCATAATAAATGTTGAGACCTACACTACTGATATACAGAATTTATTCAGTTTTTCACATGTAATAGAGCAGAGTTCAGTTGCATCCAACGTGTTAACAAAAGCTCTAGCAATCAAAAATGGCAGATTATTTTATAACAACCAACACTTGTGGCTTTTCGAATTTGGTTTTTGTAAAATAATCTATCCTGAAGAATCCAGTCATGCTCTGAAGAAATGCTTTAGGGCACTCCAAGCTTGGCAATTAACATTTGGCATAAATAATAATAAAATTATCACAATTTGATAAATAACAAATATCAAACATGTAGGCCAAAAACATTTACAGCATAAGGGAAAGGTGGGAGTGATGAGTAAGTTAGAATGGCATGGCCTATATGCATTCATCCAGAGACTTTGAGTCATTCAGCCCTGACACCCCTTTCCAAAGGAGGGGAAAGTGTCCACATCATCATTTTACAATTTCTATCACACTGAAAACAAGTAAAACAATGAGTTGCTTTTTATTAATGCATTATATCCTCAAGAGTTAACACCAAACACTTGTGTAAAAAAATTTCAAGTTATACTAGTCATATAACTCTGTGTGCTTCTTTATTTAAAATGGGGCTGAATGGATTAAATGAAGACAATGTTGTTTCTCCTGATGTGATTGATTTTAGCATTTTTGCAGCTACTTAGATCAAAGAAACTTTCAGGCTTTTGAACTGAACATTGATGAATACGCTCATATTTTGATCTGCTGATAACACAAGTATGCTTGATTCTGAATGTTTTGTTGGTTTGCCCAGAAATTAAAATTTTATTCTGGTAAAAATAAATTGATACAGTGGCATAATAACTGACACACTGCAATGGTTACTGTCACAACAGCAGTAAACAAGATTTGGGGACTCCAGAATCTAGTAGTTGGGATTACTGTACATACTGTCACTTACAAAACTATTACAAACTGGATATAGAGTTGTTTGCTTGAGTCTGATGTCTTCAGATACCCAAGATATATACCTTATACCAAAACAGTGTTTACTCAAAAAAAAAAAAAAAAAAAAATTTGTGTGTAGCTAGTAACTCTTCCCTTGGAGGTAAATAAAATGGTACCAAATTTTTAATATCTATGATTCAAAACAAATTTTTAAAGTAATTTTAGTTAGAAATCAAATACAGAGATTCAAGGAAGAAAAGAAAATCTAGACTACAAAAAGCAAACTGACATCCCAGATTCAGAACAATTTTGTAAAGTAGGAAAGCAACTGTTAAAACCTGCAAGTTCTTAGATCTTTCTAGTGAGTGTCCCCAGGTATTACAGTGTTTTTATAACGGTGTTTTCTAAATAATGGGCTTGAGTGCACAGTAAATGGTGTTTCCAGGGAATAGAGGTGAGGATACTTTCTTTTGTTTAACCCACAAACTATTTGGTCAAAGGAATATGTAAAGCTAAATAAAGCACATCTAGTAGAACTTCATGGCGATGAACGTTGACAAGATGTGCTTGGGTCTGCAGCATCTGGCAGTGGGTAGCAGAACAAAGGCAGGAATCTCACAGGCTCTCCTGTGTCTGTTCTGGAAGAGGCTCCGTGGCGGTGGCGCTGGCATTCGCAGTTGAATTCAAGACTTCTCCAAAATCACCACCAGCAGGCTTGGTTCCCCCTACTTTAGACTTAAAGAAATTTCAAAAAAGAAAAAAACAAAACCATGCAACATAAAATTAGCTGACTTTGCATAAAGTAACTTAATTTTACTCTCAAAAACAAACAAATCAGGAACCAAATTACTCAGCGATTATTACACATAAATAGAATTTACTTCTGTTGTAATATTCAATGTGGTTTACCATGCATTCTTCCTTGCTGAAATATTCAGATCAGTAAGTTTTACCTCTCCTTTTTTTCCATCTTCTCATCATTCTTTACAGGCAAATCTGTCTAAAAACTTTGTAGGGCCTATTAGTCTAAAATATTTAATTAACTCTCTTTATCCTTGGGTAACATTTTATATAGCATCATATTGTTCAGTCAGCTACACTCATTCAAGAAACATTTTAGTACTTAAAACCTTCATAGGGGACCAGCAGTTGGCATAATGGCTGTCACTTGACTCCCATGTAGTTGACCACAGTTCAAGTCCTGGACCGGCAGCTTAAACTCACGCCGGGCACATATGTGTGCGTGCCCAATATCCCAAGAGGAGAATGGAGGAGAAGGGATTGTGGTGTGGCCATCCCTCCTAGGTGGTGATTTCTCGCTTTCTGCCCCTCTTTCTGGCAAGTGTACGTGGTGCCCTAGAGCAAAAACTTCTCAAAAATAATTAAAAAAAAAAAAAAAAAAACTTCTTAGAAATGAAGAATCTTAGAAACGCTCCCACCCAACTCCAAAATTGAAATTTATACTTAACAAAATCTTCAAGTGATTTATGTGCTTATTATATTGGGTCAGAAAAGTTCTGACATATTTATTTATTTACATTCACTATACATCATTACAACAAACAAAATGAGATTTCCCATCCAGAATACACTTTATATTGGCACAATCAAGCACATCAACATACGTGTTATCGTCAACAAATAATTTTCCATTTCTTGTTTCCTGTATATTTTGTTATTTTTGCCATCCTTGATTCCCCATCTCTCACCCTCTGCCGTGTCTCACCCTCCTCCCACACTGTCTCTGGTATCCATGGTTGCTCTCTATGCCTTTTCCCCCCATTTTATTTATTCGCTAATGAACTTAATCTAAATACATCCAATAGCAAGCGCAGCCGATATATACATATCCATGAATACACGTCTGACTTTAGGCATAAATCTCAGTGAGTAGAATGAACATACTTTAAAGTAGTTCCTAGCTGGGACTATATAGCTTACTACAGTCATCAAATATGCATTTTTTTTATTTCGAGAAAAATCATTTTCGTGTTTTTTTTTTCTCCTGAGAATTTTTTTAATTCGTTCATTTTATTTTAATTTGACCAGAGAGAGATACACAGAGAGAGAGGGAAAGTGAGAAAGCAAGCCACTGGGTCCGGTATTTGAACTGCAGTCAGCCATGTGGGAGTATCTAGCGCCTTAACCACCACGCCACCTGCTGGTCCCCCTCCTGAAACTTTTTTTTAATTAATTAATTTACATTCATCCCCTAATCATTGTCACAGCATACAAAAAGTGGTTTCCCATCCAGAATATACTGCATAGTGACTTAATCATGTATGTTATCATCAATAATTTTCCATTTCTAGTTTCACACACACTTATTTACTTATTTATTTATTTATATTTACCCCTATGTCTGACCCTCTGCCTTTTCCCACCCTCTTCTCACACTATCTCTGGTGTCTACAGTTGTCTTCCATTCCTTTTCCTCCCCACATTTTATTGATCACACAATTTCTTAAATAGTCTAGCTACTTTCAATAGGAAATTCACCTGGTAATTTCAAGAAAAGCAGTTTTGGGACCAGCGGGTGATGTGGTGGTTAAGGTGCTGGACATTCCCACATGGCTGACCATGATTCAAGTCCTGGACCTGTTGGCTTGCTTTCTCACATTCTCTCTCTCTTTCTGTGAGTCTCTCTCTGGTCAAGTTTAAAAAAATGAATGAATGAATAAATAAAATAAAATAATTCTTTTAAAAAAAGAAAAGCAGTTTTGAATTGCTAAGGAAATTTGCTTAAAACTTAAAACCCAGGGACCAGCAGTTAGCGTAATGGCTATGTCGCTGGACTCCCACGTAGTCGACCGCGGTTCGCGTCCCGGACCTGGTGGCTTAAAACTCACGCCGGGCGTGTGTGCGTGCGTGCCCAAGATCCCGAGAGGAGAATGGAGGAGAAGGGATCGTGGCGTGGCCATCCCCCCTGAGGGGTGATTTCTCGCTTTCTGTCTCTATGTCTCTCTCTGTGTGTCTGGCGAGCGCACGCACCCTATAGCAAAAACCTCTCAAAAAACAAGACAAAACAAAACAAAAAACAAAACACAAAACTTAAAGCCTGGAAACAGGTTAGTATTCTGTTAAAATAGTGGGTACATGAACCTATTGACAGCTCAAGACAGGACAAAAACTAATAAAACCAGACAACAAAGTCTAGAAGAAAAGCAGCAATATTTTAGTCAAAAGTCACAGAATGCTATTTCACCAGTTCAGTCTCATGTACTTAATCTATCTTCTGTTGTGGTTCGATCTTTCCGATTGAATTCTGGTATATAATATTCAACTCCAGACTTGTCCCTACAATTAAGTTGGCCATTTTCTTAGTTTTTGAACTCTTATTTCTGTGTAGGTACATTTAATTCTCCTGACATAGCACTCCCTGATAACTTCTTGGAGATCTAGTCTGGTGCTGGTAAATTCTTTTAGGTTTTGTTTATCTGAGAATGTTCTTATCTCTTCTTCCCATATGAAGGATAATCTTGCTGGGTACAGTATTCTCAGTTGAAATTGCTTTTCCCTTAACACTTTAATATATTTTCCCACTCTTTCCTCGCTTGCATTGTTTCCGATGAGAGCTCTGCTGTTAGTCTGATGGGATATCCTTTGTAGGTAACTTGCCGTTTCTCCCTTGCCAATCTTAGTATCTTGTCTTTGTCTGTGGTTTTGGTCAGTCTGGCTATAATATGTCTTGGGGAAGATCTTCTTGGGTTGATTCTATTTGGGGTCCTTTGTATTTCCTGAGTCTGGATCTTTGAGTGCCTCTCTAGGTTTGGAAAGTTTTCTTGTAGGATTTCATGGAATAGATTATCAATGCCCTTATGAGTCTCTTCACATTCTGGGATGCCAAATATCCAGATGGTTGGATGTTTGATGGTATCTAGTATTTCTCGTATTTTATTCTCAAATTATTTGGGCAATTTTCTGTCTTCGAGGTGTATTTTTCTAGGCCAGCAATTTTCTCTTCTACATCTGAGAATCTCTTTTTTTAAAAGAATTATTTAATTGTATTTATTCATTTATTTTTTTTTTTAATTTGACCATACAGAGACACAGAGAGAGAGAGGGAAAGTGAGAAAGCAAGCCACTGGATCTGGGACTCGAACCATGGTCGACCCTGTTGGAGTGTCCAGCACCCCAAACACCATGCCACCTGCTGGCACCCTGAGATTCTATTTTCTGTATGATCTAGTCTGCTTTTAATACTTTCAAGAGAGATTTTGACTTCCTGTATTATAGTCTTCATCTCTAACAGTTCCATTTGATTCTTTTGTAAAGTGTGTAATTCCTCTTTTAGATCTTGCTAGAATTTCCTCACCTCCAAGAACTCATCAGCTTCTCTTCTGCAGGTCATTGTCTCTCTTATCTTCCATCTTGGGTAGCTTCACCATTATGAATGTTCTAAATTCTTTATCAGACATTTCCATGATTTCCATTGCACTGTCTGTGGATGAAGAGGAGTTATTCTTTTCCCTTGTAGGAGAGGTATTTTCTTGCTTTCCCATATTTCTTGTGGTCCTGTGGTGATTTCTAGTCATCTGATGGAAAGTGTGTTTCTTCCCAAACTTGAAGTACAATCTGAACATCCAGGAGCATGCAGAAAAGGAAACAGGGAGAAACAACAGCAAACAAAAACAACCAAGAAACAGAGAAAAAGAGCAGAAAAGAAAACTTAAAAAAAAAAAAAAACAAAAAAAAACCTAAACTAAAAAAAAAAAAAATTTTTTTTTTAAAGCAAAAATTAGAAAACCACATGGCACGCTTGTACGCCATGCGAAATCACTAGTTCTTAGGAGCCATGAAGATTTCTTCTGAGGCCTGCCTCTAATGGGTTGGGAGGAGGAGAGGGGATTATTAACAAGATAAAGGGAGGGGAGGGGCTGAAAGCCAAGAAAATGCTTTACTTTAAAAAATTTTAAAAAGCAAAAATTACAAAAAAATGAGAAGTCAGAGACAGAAGTAGAGAGAGACAGAGACAGGAGACTTGAAAGTCTTCCTACCACTCAAGTTTGTGGGCTGGAGGCTGAACTATCAGTGGAAAATCTTTATTTTGCTTATTCCCCTGAAATCACAAATTCTCAGGAGCCATGTCAATGTCTTCTGAGGCCTGCTCCCTTACCTCTCCACTTGAGTTTGTGGGCTGGAGGCTGAATTATCACTGGAAAATCTTCACTTCGCTTATTCCCCTGAAATCACTAGTTCTCAGGAGCCATGAAGGTGTCTTCTGAGGCCTGCTCCCTTGCCTCTCCTGGGTTCCATATTTTTGTTTTTCTACGCAAAAATGTGTCATGACTTTTCCTATGACCCAACAGTTTATGAAGCACTACTCCAACCTATTTGGCCTGAAATTTTGTCAACATTTATTTGAACAAATATATCTGCCTTACATTTTTATGATATTTTCTGCTTTTCAAATCCCTTATGCATAACATATACATGTCACTTCACCTTTTCAATGCTGACATATCTATGCTCTCTCACTGTGTTACATATCATGACTGACCAACAGTCAGTGACCACCCATGCAAGAACCTCATAGCAGGTTTGAATTTGACTTCGCTCCTTAATTCGATCTTAACTGACCACCTAAAGACCTGAACAATTGGAATGAAGATGAAATTTTCTCTCATTCTTTTTGGTCACCCATCTAAAACCTTTAAATTGATCACTTTGTGTAACTTGTATCTGTTCTTTATTAAATGTATTAAAACACATTACTTAATTCTAAGAAAATGCTAAAACTCCTTGCAATTCAACATGTCCCAAACTGAACTCCTCCTCCCCACAACTAGCACCTTCTCTATTCTTTTTAAAAGACATTATATGGCATTAACTACCACCTAGCTAGTAATTCCAACCAGACCCCTAGAAATATTCTTTGATCCCTCACCATATTATTCTACATCCAATCACTTTTTTCCTTATTTCCAACTTCTAAGTATCTCCAGACTGACTGCACTACTTTAATTCACTGCTCTATCATTTTTAGCCTGGATTACAACTCCCTCAACTAATCTGTCTCCAATCTTCCTTCTTTTGGTTGTCCAGGCAGCAGGAGTCTAAAATGCACAGAAGATACACTACTAGTACTTAAAATCCTTCAATGGCTTCCCAATGCCCTAAGTCAAATTCCTAAATGTGACCTACCCATCTCTCTAGCTTCCTCTCATGCTCAATACCCTACAGCATAATGAAGTTTTTGTTGTTCCTCAAAAGGGCCTTCAAGCCTCAAACATTCCCTTCAACTTAATGGCCTCTATTTATACAATTACATCCTCTGAGAGGCTTTCCTGACCTTTCCTGCCCCCCAAGCTAGGTGAGGTTCCTGCTACTTGTCCTCACTGTACCCTCAACTTTCCTTGTCACACCCCTTAGCTCACTTTATTTTCATTAGCCATTTAACTGTGTAAACATCATGCAGAAAGGTCTACATCTCTCTTGTTGATCATGGTGACTCCATTGTCTAATACTCATTGCCTCATACATGGCAAATGCTTGACAATCACACATGAATCAGTCCAAAATCTAAATGCATACATGTTAAATGCATACATACAGTCCCAATGTTTAATTGAATATAAATGTAATTTAGCAAAATTATAGTTCAAGCATAAAACCATATTTTACAACTTCTTTGGGGAGTATCTGTTTAATACATGCTTTTTAAAATTAATTTTTAAATTTAATTTCGTATTTTTGTTTTGATTTTTAGGTTTTTGCTATAAAGTGTGTGCACTCACTAGAGAGACAAAGAGAGGGAAAGTGCAAAATCATCCCTTGGGAGGAAAGCCATACTGCAATCCCTTCTCCCCCATTCTCCTCTCAGAATTTTGGACACACATCCATATGCACATAGCGTGATGTTTCCAACTGCCAGGTCTGGGACTTTATAGTGGTCGGCCACGTGGGAGTCTAGCACCTTAACCACCATGACACCTACTGGCCCCTAATTTCTTTAAGGCAGCCCAAATGAGCCTTGAGTTCAAAAATCATCTGGTTTCAGCTTCCCAAGTCACTGATCTTACAGGTACATGCTAGCATGGAAGACCTTTAGGTTGAACTAGGAATAAAAGTCAAACCACTCATGTGGTCCCAGTCTGAAGAGCACAGTGTGTTAGCAGTGTGCACCACTGTGGCTGGCCCCAAAATTCCCTTTTGTTCCTAAACAGTGTCTAGTCATATTTTAAAGGCAGATTTCACCACAACTTGTAACATCTAAGTATACTTAGAAGGAGAGTATAGCAGATGACTGAAGTTTCTACTCATCTGTAGTTTCAGAACAACATGAGTTGCTTGGTTTTCCAACCAGCTATTTAAAATAATGCTTAAGGCAGATTTCAAGATGACATGCCTAACAATATTGAGAACTGAATTATAGAAAATGTCGACTTCCTGCAATGTATATTCTGTTTTCAAACATCTGACGTGGCGTTAAGAATAAAGCAGGTTTTCTAAACTGACTTTAGAAGGACAATGATGTATTTTTTATTCATTGGATGAGTACTGAGCAATGGGCCAAGAACTGTTCAAGGCTCTTGAGAAGTAGCAGTGAGCAAGAACAGGTCCCTGTAGTCATGGGTTCATGGAGTACCATGCTAGTGAAGGCTGAATGAACAGTTGTAGGACTCTTGTATACAAACAAACATTCATATACTTACGTACAAACAGAAAAGGCATGTACTGATGTTTATATGTGTAAGGAAAAAAGATCCAGATCACTGTATAGTCTTTGATTTTCTTTCACTAAACGTACCCAGCTTCTGTAATTTTTTTTTTTGTTTAAAGAGAGGTTTTTGCTACAGGTGCATGCACTTGCCAGAGAGAGAGAGAGAGAGAGAGAGAGAGAAACAGAGTGACAAAGCTAGAAGTAACACCCCCCCAGGGAGGAAAGGGATGGCCACACAGCAATTTCTTCTCCTCCATTCTCCTCTCAGGATTTTGGGCATGCATGCACAAGCACCCAGCATGAATCTAAAGCCTCCAGGTCTGGCACTTGAACTGCCATTGCCCACGTGGAAGTCCAGTGACATAGCCATTATGCCATCTGTTGGTCCCAATTTTTTTTAATGCATTTAAAAGTAAATGACTCAGGTAAAGCTCTGAAAAATTAAACCAAGTTATTTTCAAACCAATTTATATAATTATATAAAAATGACTACATCATTAAACAAATGATTTTTATATAATCTTATATAAAAATACTTAAGTTGCTTTAACCCTTAAAATATATCCATCATAACTAAGAGAGTTAAATTAGGAAGAAGTGGACACATAGTTTTTGTATAAACTTTATAGAGAAGGTTAGTCAGTGGGTGGGAACTAACCAACCTTTTAGGTTACCATTATCCTAAGAGTTGATGATCTTTAGTTTTTTTTTTTTTTTTTGGAGAGGTTTTTCGCTATAGGGCGCGTGCGCTCGCCAGACAGACAGAGAGAGACATAGAGACAGAAAGCGAGAAATCACCCCCCAGGGGGGATGGTCACGCCGCAATCCCTTCTCCTCCATTCTCCTCTCGGGATCTTGGGCACGCACGCACACGCGCCCGGCGTGAGTTGTAAGCCACCGGGTCCGAGACGCGAACCGCGGTCGACTACGTGGGAGTCCAGCGACATAGCCATTACGCCAACTGCTGGTTCCCATGATCTTTAGTTTTGAACAGAATCTTGAAGATAATACAATTAACAAATCAATAAAGCTAATCATGAAATGATGACCTCCACTGAAATTAAAAAAAAAATCAAAAACTGAAACAGTGAATTGTCAGTAATGATCATGGTATCATTAAAATAGCCAAGAACTAGGGACTGAACAAACAACATTCATCATAAGCTATATGCCAGCACCCATTATATGTAATACTGAAGGAGAACACTAAATGATACAGGAAACTGTTTTGATATATGGTTAGTTTTTGGTTTTGCTTTTTATTGTATTTTGTTTTTTTTTGCCCCTCCCCCCTTTTTAAACAGCATAGTAACAGGGTCCTATTACTGTTTCTGAGCGGTCAGATCAATTACTTTTTGTGTTTTTATTATATTGTTAATTGTCTACAATGAAGTTATAGTTCTTGTTCAATTACAAAAGTATTTGAAATGAAGAAAGCAGAAAGGCAGCATGATCTTTTATAGTACTATTGCTTTTAAATTATACATTGAACTCCAGCACGTGGTATGCTACCATTCTACAACACTCAAGAAATAGGAAGAGTGCGTAACATTTAAATGTCCATTAGTAATATAAAGAATAAAGTTGCTACATTCTTCACTTGTAGAAATACTATTGTGAATGATTTACCCACGCCAAGGAAAAATAAGGCATCAAGACCAATACCACAAAGACCCCATTCATCTCTCTACTTGCCTTCAAGTTTTCAACCTTTTCTTCAAAGGATTTGAACGTCGGGGAGTTTCTTTGAAAAGAAAAATAAATAGCATGATTAAACACTAAATAAAATCTAACTATTTTAGAAATATCATTAGTTGACTATATTCCTCACCATTATTCTCAATCAGCAAAATAAGATATGTTTATCTGTACCATATATGTGCAAGTATACAAATATATGTACTATAAAAAATTACCAATTTCTGATGTGATATTTCTATAGTTATGCTTTTGAATCCATGAACAGAGCCAGTCTCTTCTTGCTTTTGATTTTTTAAAAATTTATTATTTTTTATACAATCAATCACTATTTATCATTTAGCTTGTAAAGAGAATTTATCCAACATAAAATACACCTCGGACCAGTCCAGTTGAGAATACTATACATGTTATCATCAACAGGTAATAAACCATTTCTGTGTCCCACAAATGTCTTACAAAACAGAGCCAGTCTTAGATACCAGCAATATACCGATATAGTCAAGCACATGTGAGGAGAAAAACATCAGTTCTGTCACTTCCCCAAACAATTTGTCATGGTACAAGAAAATGCCACCATTAGGTCAATTTAATTTTGGTTAAGGCACTATGCTCCAGAATTCCTGTTTAGATTCCCATCTTCCCTGTCAGGATTCCTACACGAACCCATAGCATTCAAGTAGAACAAGCACAGCAAATGACGTTCTACAACTGGAATCCTAATTCCGAGAGAGCAACACAACGGATCAGGAAAGGAAGGGAAGGGCTGCAAGGAAGGGAGGAGCACATGGCCTTGCCTACTCACAACACTGCCCCAAGTGTCAAAAAGAGCTTTCTTGAGCCCTGGCAAGTGCCTTCACATCCATAAATAACTGAAGAGGATCATGACACCTTTGGATCTCATCACAGGTTTCCAAAGCTTTTATCCTATCCACCTGACCTTGATGGAAAAAGAAAAAAGAGAATAAAGGATTTCCTCTTCCCACAGAAGTGATGGCAGTGCAGTATAAGCCAGTGGTTCTTGCAGTGTGGCCCCCCATACTAGCCGCATCAGCAGCTCTTGGGGACTAGCCAGCAATACAGATTCTCAGGTCCAACCCCAGCACTGCAGAATCAGAAACTCTGATGAGAAGTGGAGCCCAGCAAGTGGGATTTGAAGGAGCCCACCAAGTGATTCCAATGCACACTGAAGTTTAAGCCAACCACTTGTCAAAAATGCTCTGCCTCTCTAGAGAGGTTAGGTGAGGTTAAAAACACATAACACTTGCAAGGGCTTACTGATGGAAGCAGACCACAGAATTAAATCACAGTGGGCTCCAAATGTCACTCTGGAACAAAGGAAGGGAAAATGAGAAGGCTGGAGAAAAACGGAGTGTAACCAAAGCTAATGCTAACAAAGGCGGTGGGACTTCTGTATCCATGAAAAGAGAAGGTATATTAGATGAATACTCAGTACACAGCCAAGTACACAGATTTCAGATATGAAACAAAAAAACGGTTTCACAAAATAAAATAGAAACAATTCCTTTTTGAAACAAATTATTTCATTGATCTATTGCACCCATCCCAATCTTAAAGGAAAAGAAATTGAAAATTGATATGATGTTAAACAGGCAGCTTGTTTCAAGTAGAATTCAAGTTCCATACTTCAGAACAGTTGAGATTAAACATGTTACTAAAGAACAAAACCAACTACATCTCGTAAAAATATACTTTACCTCATAGCAGGCATGCTAATTGAATGTTGAATGGAGCGTATACTAAGAGGCAGCATTAAAAAGAGATAGAAACGAAGTTAGTACAGTGATGATTCGACACAAACACCAACAAAACTTAGCTTTCTAGGAGCTGTATTCTTTTGGCACCATGAAGAATTATATACTTTTTGAGGCAGAGGGGATCAAAATTATTCCGTAAAATAATTTACTTCTAATTATGAGCCAATTTGTTCCCAGTAGGTATTAGAGCCAATATTACAACTGTGCATTTTTACAAAGCACTTTGAAAATTGTAACATGCTTTCATCTGGAGCTGTAAGGCACAACAGCATGGAGACTCAGAAGTTAAATGATATACCCAAAGTCTCGGCATAGTCCAGACTGAAATCTGGGTGCTCAGGGCTCCGAATTTGCTGTTCATCACCTCCCCTCAAAAATAAAGCACACACATACATAAAAACACACACACACACGCAAGGCCAGGAAGGGCTCCTGTAGCCGTCTTTCTCCCAGATATTTGTTCACAAGCCAGGCAAGAAGATTCCAAAATAAGTCACCTATCTGACACCTTTAAGTAATGTTAAAATTATGTATCGACCCTTAGAGGTAACTGTATCGGTTTGCTAATAAAAGACACTAGTACTTCCTTCCAATTAAACTAAGAGTTCTTAAAAGCCATTCAAATAACATCTGGCCCATGTCAACTAGGACCAGGTTCTCACTCAGTGCAGTTCACAGACCATCATGTTCAAGGTTATCTACTCTTAGTCGTTTCCCAGAGACCACCTCACCAGATACAAACGCCTTAATCCTTGGGCTTGAATAACACTGCATTCTGCTGATATTGCTAGTAATACTTTGCATATAATTTTGATCATTAGCAAAGCTTTTTTGGTAACTATTTTTTTTTTTTGGATAAATCGGACAACCCAAAGTATGTATTCTCAATTATTAAAAACTATTCTCATATATTAATAGTATTTTCTGTGTATTGATATATGATTTAGTTTTGTCAAAGATGCCATTGTTACAAATGATGTTTTGTGTGCAGCTCCTCAAATCTAGTTTTGCATTAATATGTAATAATATGGAATATGTGCTTTATATTGATATGTATGTGCGTATATATATATATATATATATATACACACACACACATTATCAAAACATGCTGGCAGTCAGTGTAACCAAAGATAATCAGTAAACTACTATGGAAAGAATTTGCTAATTCTTTTCCTACTTGATCAATCACAGGGTGTTGGTCCCGTATTTGAAGGATAGAGATTAAAAAAAAAAATCCTAAATTTATATCACGAGAACTCTGCTCACCTGCCCTTTCTCAGACCCTTGTAAAGAAGCTGCCTGAGAGAGAGAGCCACAACCACCTTCTACCATAACTACATAGTAACTACATCAACAGAGCACCACCCACCACAGCTAACCTCCTGGTAATCTACAAATTGTTTAGACTGGATAAAAAGAAAAAGGAGTTAAGACAGTTAAGAGTCTTATCCTAGCATACCACTGGATCACAGCAGTCATGACGCATTTTTGCATAAAGGAAAACATGGAAAAATACATCATGATTTTTCTGATCACCCAGCAAGACTAAGACACTAAGCTGCTAGATCAGTTAGTGACAGTTTCTTCAGCTAGAAAATCACATAGACTTAGAAGTTGAGGAAGACTTTCCTGGATCAGTAAAAGCAGCAAGAACACAGAGGAAGCCAGTTTCCAAAGAATCAACTATAACCACAGAGAGAAATAGAGGAAATGAGGGGGCAATGGTGACGATGCAGGGAACAAGCAGGTAGGCAAAAAACAGGTTTCTTGGTTTCGGGACACTCTCCTGATGTCTATCAGTTTTCCAGTTAAGCTTGCTTCCTTTCCCCTCCTTGGACTATAAAAGAAGGTTTTACCTGTGCAACACATTTCCCTTTCTAGGTGAGCTAACCTTCAAAGCTTTCTGTTCCTAACAGCCAAAAGACCCATAACATTCATTTTAGCAGAAACTACCATATTCTGGCAAAAGAAGATGAGTAATGGCTGAACATTAATAAGCTGCTTGCTCATGAAACTTACACATCAAATTCTAGAGTACCAACAAAATGAGAAAATAGGTGGATAAAGTAATGCAAATTTCAGACATTCAAAGCTAATTCTAGTCACTGTCTCTAAGCAGCCACAACCAGAGGATTACCTTCAGGAAGGATCTGAAGGAAGAAACAGACTGATCTTTGCTAGTAGATGGTAAGTCACAGAATACCTGGTAAGCAGAATAAGTTGGGAAGGTTCATGTGTGACTTGTACGCTGGCTGTCTCCTTTTCAACTGTTTGAGTAGTTGACAAGCAAATATTTTCTCAAAAATACTTAAAACCATACTGTCAGGACCAGCAGTTAGTGTAATGGCTATGTCACTGGACTTCCACGTAGTCGACCGCGGTTCGCGTCCTGGACCCAGTGGCTTAAAACTCACGCCAGGCATGTGTGCGTGCGTGCCCTAGATCCTGAGAGGAGAATGGAGGAGAAGGGATTGCGGCGTGACCATCCCCCCCGGGTGATGATTTCTCACTTTCTGTCTCTCTGTCTCTCTCTGTCTGGCAAGCGCACGTGCCCTATAGCAAAAACCTCTCCAAAACAAAACAAAAGAAAACAAAACAAAACAACCCATATGTCTGTTACAGAGTTGCAAACAAAATTATAACAAATACTTTGAAAGTTATCTTTAAAATTCAGATTTTGAGATTTTGAAAGTTGTTTATCTATTAACTGTCAAGAACTATGAAGTATGAGCAAAAAAATTTTTATATGTAAAGTAAATATGGGAAAATGTAAAAAATAAAATTTTTAAAAATTACCCAAAAAAAAGACTATACCTACTCAAAACAAACAAACAAAAGTATTTATTTTGTGAAAAACCATCGAGTCAAATTTAGTTGGGGGCACTTTTATGTATGTATTATATTTTACAAAAAAAATACACCGACCGAACAGGTAACTAAAATCGGTTAATAGAGACAGACTCAAACGCAAGGACTCTGCTTTTGGAGTAGCCATTCTAGGAGGAAGGACAAAGAGCACGTACCAGTTTTCAATTCCATCTAGCTCTTTGTTCCCCTCTATAATCTATATGACCCATATTTAGATAAAATGCAATTTTGTTGATAGCTAGTCTGTAATCTCACTGTTCTTTCACTTCTCGTCTCTCTACGGAAGGTCACGGAGCTTCAAATTACCTCAACTTACGTGCCATCTATCTCCAGTTTCTTTCAAGTTTAAACATGGGAACCTTTGGGCCGGCTCCATAGTGCAGTGGTTAAATGCTATGTATATGGAACTGTATCCCAAATCCTAGCCCTGGCAGCTTGAAAAATAAAGCCAGCACATGTGGGTGTATGCCCACAACCCTGATGGGAAGAAGAAATGGAGGAAAAATATTCGTGTCATGATCACACCCTGCTGAGTGTGAGTGGTGCTTCTTCTCTTCCTCCCTCTCTTCCCTCTTCCTCCCTCTCTGGCACATGTGCCTGCTGGCAATTGAAAAAATAAACAAACACGGAAGCCTTCAAAAGCAGAAAGTCATGTTGCTGCAGCACTAGCCATGTCTAATAGATAGGTTTTAAAGATCAGTTAGCATCTATAAAGGAAATTTTATTAATATTTTTCAACCTTGATTTGTAATCCTCTGATAAATTGGATTGTCAGAAAAGTCATAATGCATTTTGCAGAGAAAAACAGAAAAATATGTCAAGACTTTTCCAACAACCCAATATCAATCTGTAATTACAGGAGACACATAAAGCTGGGTTCCTCAAAACACACTGAGAAAAAAAAAAATCCATAGGCAACTCAGTTCTAAGTAATTCTCAATGTCATATTTACTCTTATTTTGAAATAGTTATCCTTTTAAGAAGGTGGATTCTTTAACATTTTCCTTGTTTTGTACACAGTTACTGGATCGTTTCAGTTCTAACAACAGTAAAAGGGAAGGGGGAGAAGGAGAAGATAGGGAATACCAGCAGGTGGAGGAAAAGATGGAAGAGCCAATGGCTAGCAGGCTGGAATGCTGATTATGTGCCAACAGTGCATTTAAGAGCTATCTCTTCTTCCATTTTGCCCTTGCAACTATCTCTTGCTATAGGTGAGGACTACAGTTACTTCCCAAAGCAAATACTGAACAGTGTCTGGAGGGACCCTGTCTTAAATTATCACTGCTCTCAAGGAGCACCGAGGAGCGAGGAGTGCAGGCTCTGGAATTAGGGTGGGCTGGGCTCAAAGTCCAGCCATCAGCCACTTACATGTCCTGTGCAATCCTGGGCAAGTCACTTAATCACCCTATTGCTCAGTTTCCTCATCTGCAATACAAAAACAGTAATAGAACCTACTCCTAAGGCACTAGATATAGTTTTGCCTGGCCTACAATTGTTAACCATTATGATTATAATGGATGATTTTAAATGAAACATGAATTAACACCTATTCATATTCGATCATATGCTCATAAAGCTTTCAAATTTCAACCTATTATTATTTGGGATGTTAGACCATAGCGTTAGAGCTAAAACAGTACCTGGTATAGGTGAGCACTGAAAAATTATTTTTTAATAACATAATGAATGAATAATCTGTTTTGGTAGCTAAAATTGGGAAATACTGACATGAAAGATAGAGAAGGTCATTAAAGCATTTTAAACTGTAAGATATTCTCTGACAAGAGTAAAGAGAGAATTTTTTTCCCCATTAAATGGTAAAAATTTTCAGTAAAAAAGGAAATCCCCTGAAATGACTTCAATGAGCCCAAGACAAATTAAAAATATCTAGAGGTCTGCATGGGAAAACACACATTTAAAGTTAATAAGCACTTCCTCTTAAATATATCAAAAAGAGTAGAGCAGTGAGGTAGTGAATTATTACAGTATGCTATTAATGGGCCGTGGTCACAACACAATCCTTTCTCCTCCATGTCTCCATCCCATCAGGACTTTGGGCACACATGTACTTGTGCCAGGTGTGTTTCTCACTAGGGCCAGGACTCAAACCACGGTTGGCCACGTGGAATCTGGCTCCCTTGACTACTAAGCCATGGAGCTGGCCCAATTTTGGTTTGAAACAGTTGAAAATTTAGAGTTTACAAAAGCCTCATGATGTACTCTGACTTCCAAGGCTAAGTGTCACCAAGACAGGAAATATTAAGTGCCTGTTTGCTTACTCAGGAAAGCAAATTGCTAGACTTAACAAGGGATTGCCTGAGAAGATAAGCTGCATTAAAAGGATCAGAGATGGAGACGACTATCTTTCCTACTTATATTCTAAAGACCTTCCTTCCTCCATCTTACTTCATCCCAACAACTAATCAGATGATCAGAAAATCTTCACAGGAGAGATTTGCTTAATATCATAGTCTTCTAATAAGGCATGGTTTGGGCTAACCTTTTTTCTTTTTTTTTTTAATGTACGCTCTTTTTTAGCCTGATACTTTTTCCTTTTGAAAAACCATGAAACTACTTTGTATTCATGAAGAATATAACAAGTGAGGACTGTTAGGTGGCCTGATGTTAAGGGAGCTAAACTCCCACATGGCTGACCGTGGTTAGAGTCCCAGTCCTGGTAGCTTGCTCTCTCACTTTCCCGCTCTCGCTCTGTCTCTCTCTGGTCAAATTAAAAAAAAAATGTAAATAAATAAAGTTAAATAGAATAATTACATAAAAAATATAACTAGTATAAAGAAATAAGAAAATTGTGAAAGAAATAAGCTAATAAAGCAAGTATTAAAGGGTGCAAAGTAATGATAAATTTTATCTTATATATATTCTACTACAATTTATAAAAACAGAGTAACCATATAAGACGAAAGACTAACATCAAGAGGCAGCACATATGCAGTTTATTACAATTGCATAATGAGACCCAGGTGAAGGAGAATTCCAACATCCTTACAAAAGCACTGAAGAAACAAAAGCATCAAAAACAAACAAAATCAGACATTAAAAAGGGAGGAATTCTTCATGCCATGGTAATACTGCTTCTTTTTACAAAAGTAAAAAAGAAATATCAAGATCATTTCCATATCCCTTGAACCACAGTGCCAAATTCTTTTTTTCATTTATTCATTACTCAGGGTATACAAGAAATCCTCCCTCGATATTAGGAATGCACTACAGAAAGAGATACTTCAAATGGAAGAAACTTATATAGTAGACACACATGACCATCCAACGTGGCAAAGTAATCTAATCTTTAGCACACTCGTCTCAAACGACTGCCAGACTGCAGTGATGGGTCAAACTCTCTCCTTACCTAAAGGAGTGTGAAAAGGCTTGCAATCTGTAAGAAGCCAGAGTAAGCATTAAAAAAGAAAGAAGTTCTCATAAATCTGAAACAATTAAATAACCTACTTTTTAAAAGTTGTATCATGTTTTACTTGAGCTCTAAATTGCTACACAAGTCAGTCAGCATAAAAGAAAGGAGAGCACCTAACAGATGTGCGTAATTGTCAGAAGGCTTTAAGAAAGCTACGTTTATTGCATTATCCTTAGACTGAGGATACGTCAGATATAATGAGGAAAGAATCTAGTTCTTTTGGTATAAAGGATTATATATTGATCAAACCTATTCAGCCAACAAAATTCTGGTTGTAAAAATCTACTTTCTCCATAAATGAAAAACACAAAGTCATGCAATCTGAGCATTGTTTTCTATTGCATGCCGACAGAAGCAGAGCTGATTTAAAACACGTTTGTCATTTTCAGCACTATTCTACTCCACGTGGCTAGAGGAGGGCACAAAAGCACTGTGAAGTGGTTAGATCAAAATGGCAAGGAAAATTCTGCAGACTGATCTAAAATATAAAATGCAAATAAAACGCAACAGCTCAAAATCAAGATTTGGGCCTAAGCATGAATGTAGATACAGCTTACAGGTTAGTAGAAAGAGATACATGAAGGTTCCACTAGCATGTTATAGTCACAACATGGGCTAAAAATGTCACAAAGAGGAAATGAAGCCGGGTCTCAATCCAAGCGTGCACATCGATGCCCCTGGACACATCCCCAGGAAGTCACCAGGCTCTGCTCACAGACATGAACTTGCAACCACCAGAGATATACTTACCCTGTGGATCAAGAAGGACTAAAAAGACACAAAAGTTCACAACCAGAATTTTTCAACCTTAAAGAGATTCATGGGGCAACCAATCATCTTGAAGTTAGACTGCCATGCCCACAAGAATTTAGGCAAGCATTTGTTGAAGGAGCACCTTCCTTCTCTCTTAACAGAGGAGAATCCAGCTTCGTTTAGAGCTGAAGTCAGGAAACAGATGCAACCACAATAACATTTTAATTTGCTTCAGCTAGTGAATGAGCAAGGAAGGAAAAGTGAGGACATACTTTACGTCTTCCAGCTTTTTGGTGATGACTGAGCCCACAGATGAAAAAGCAGCCGATGCCTTCTGGCCAGCCTGAGACAAGGTTTCAGAAGTCTTCTTATACCTGTATTTAATGATAAATGAACAGAGCAAAGAAAGTCACTGAACCTGTTCTGATATCAATCATTTCAAACACAGAAGTCACCATCTGTTGGAGAACTCTAAAAAATATTTTTAAGAAGTTCTAAACTCCTAGAGGCTAGGCAGTGGTGTAGCAATGACCTGCAGTGGTCTAAGATGCTGACCCACAGGGGAGGGTTCCAGATTCCCTGAGCACGCCAGGAACACTGGTACCCATCATCTGGGGCTGGAATGAGCTGGGGGTAGATTGTGGCATCAAGATCCTGTTGGGGGGCCAGTAGGTGGCTTGGTAGTTAAGGGCGCTGGACTCCCACGTGGCTGACCATGGTTAAGAGTCCCAGACCTGGAAGCCTGCATTCTCACTTTCTCTCTCTCTCTTTCATTCTCTCTCTCTCTCTCTCTCTGTTTCTCTCTCTGGTTAAATTAAATAAAGTAAAATGAAATAATTCTTAAAAAAAAAAAAAAAAAGATCCTGTCAGGGGGCCAGCAAGTGGTATGGTGGTTAAGGCACTGGAGTCCCACATGGTCAACCTCAGTCTAAAAGTCTAAGACCTGGAGGCTGGCTTGCTCACTCTCTCTCTCTCTTTCTCTCTCTCATGAGTTCATGTGACCTTTAGATATTAAATAATAATGATAAATAAAATTAAATAATTCTTTCAAAAAAAAGATCCTGTTGGATATCCCATCCCTTTCATTCATTCATGGTTAAAATAAGAGAGGGGGCAAAGGGGGAAAGAAAAAAAAAAACCCTCCTAAACTCCTTTAAGACCACCAGGAGCATCTTCACATACTCTTACACTTAAGTTCATGTCAGAGACAATCGTCTGCAGTGTCCTGGTCCAGCCAGAAAGGCAGAGTCAAAGAAATCAGGGTAAAGGCTAAAAATGGTTGTGGAACAAAGGTGAAAATGAACCAGAGTCTGTATACAATTATACCTCTTGTTCCTTCCTTTTCCACATCACCCAAACAAAACAAAAATGCAATCTATTCCTCAGAGGTCTTTTACAATGTTATCTCCTTTTTAAAAAGAGCCAAAAACAAAACATTGGTTAAGATAGGTAGGGCCAATGTGTATTTTATTATCCAAACAAATTTTATGGGCATAAAGACTTTTCTTAAATGTTGTCTCCAGTGCTACCAAGTAAGGACTTGCTGGACTCTCAATGAAGTATATAAATGAGGCACTGCTTAAAAACTGCTCTACCGTGATGTACGCTAAAGTGCGAAGGTAGAATTTAACACCTGCCTCTTCCCAGCTTCCTAGGGATTAGGGAAGAAGCAAACAAAAACAAAAGCCAACAACAACAAAAAATGAAACAGAAGAATAAGGTACCTACCAAAAAAGTTAAGATCCCTGCATTATGAAAATAAATGCTCAGGTATTTTCACTTACTCTGTCAAGACCAAACACCAAGAACAAACATGGTTTACAATAACATGAAGAATAGTTTCCTCTGTGTTTTCCCACTGCCCACTCATATAGGTAGAAAATGGAGTGAAGAGTGTGCACCTGAGTACTGTCAAATGCGGCTGGCGCTGCCACTGATGACTAGGTTGCAGACAACCCCGAAGCTCACCAGCAGATGGGACTGAACACAGAAAGCAGGGAAGAGTTGGGAGTCTTGTACAAGAAACTTGTTCCTCCTCGTGCCAGGAAAAAAGAAAAAAAAAAAAAAAAAACTGCACTATGACAGTGCCATATTATGATCTGTGTGACCAAAAGACAAAATGTTTAAGGGGTTGGCCTCTTCTATAAGCACATTATGGGAATGCAACCTGAGAATCCTATGATGTGCACCTAGCAGAGTACAAAAGGGACTAGCTCTACAGTAGGCCAGAACTGAGTTCAAATCCTGACTCTGTAAATTGAGAGATCTGTCAGGTCAAAACTTAACCTACATGAGCTGCTGCTGCCTTATCTAGGGTTATGTCATCACCCACCCTACTAGATTATTCTGAGGACTAAATGATATAATGTATGCATTTGGTTAAGTCAGTATACAACGTTCTTGGAACCTGAATTTTATTTCTTCATAACTGAGACTGGTTATTTATTTATTTTTTTGGAGAAGCTTTTTGCTATTGGGTGTGTGTGCGCGCACCAGAAAGAGACAGAAAGCAAGAAATCACACGGGGGGGGGGGGGGGGGGGGGGATGGCCATGCCGCAATCCCTTCTCCTCCATTCTCCTCTCGGGATCTTGGGCATGCACGCACACGCGCCTGGTATGAGTTTAAGCCACTGGGTCCGGGACTCGAACCGTAGTCAACTACATGGGAGTCCAGCAATATAGCCATTATGCCAACTGCTGGTCCCTGAGGCTGGTTTTCTTTCTATTCTCTAGAACTGTGTGCAAAACCAATGTAAGAAAAGAGTTGAGTATACTTGGGAACTGGGGAGTGCTCTGTGAGGTCCAAAGGTACAGAAGTGTTCTTGTCCCCCTTTTTCTTCCTCTCCCCAGGCAAAAGAAGCAAACGTGGCCTCTACGTTCTCTAGAAAAAAACATAAAATCAAGGGAACATACGCGGATGTTGCTGTCACATCTTGCCACCCTTTGGCAATGTTCTGTTTTAGTTCCTGTAGGGAATTGATTCCAAGTTTCCGCTTGATCTCAGCTAGATGCTTCTCTTTGGCTGCTAACACCTGAGACAGAGTCTGGATTTCCTCTTCTACCTATGAGGAAGAAGGTTGGGGTAGGAACACAGCAACGATCAGTCTGTACATTAAGATTACTAGTGTAAACGCATTCTCAATATTCTGGAGTCCTTTGGATTTGTTTTTTATTCATTGATCTGCCTCTTTAAAAATACATACATGATGTCGTTAAGTAGACTGGTTACATGCTGAATCTCCTGCGGGGCTTTTCTTTCCCCTCCCAGGGCAGGTCTTTATATTCCAGTCTTGGCTTGGCCTTGGTATCGGCCTTCTCCCCTCCCCCTCTACTTCCTATTCCGCTACTTCACACAGGTGACGGCTCAGAACTTCTACACAGATGTTACTCAAATTACTCTCAAATCCACCATCCTGACTTCTGGATCTGCTTTCCAGCAAGACATTCCTACTTGAACACCTGTAACGACTCATACTTGTATATAAGTCAAACTCATCTCCGTCCTCCACCAAAGCACACACAACCAAGGCAATCCAAAGTCTAAGCTTCTTGCTTATTTCATATGAGTTTATACTGGAGACACGCTGGATAGATCAGTCCCAGTATCTGCTAAAGCCACCGCCATAATAAATCAAACTGCCTCCCGACACAGCCCTACAGAAATTCCACATAGACTCTGCTATTGTTGGAATGCCCACAAAATTCACATACTTATATTTAGGTGTGAGGGGATTAAGAGGGTGAAAACATAATCCCATTCCAGTGTTGAAAGGTGGGGCCTGGGAGAAGCGACTAGGCATGGGGTGAGGGGTGTCTCAAGACTGAGTTCAGGTGGGTTTCTAAAGAGAGGAAGTGAGTCAGACAGAGACTCATGCTCTCCTGCCTTTCATCATGGTGTATCCCCTGGACCTTGCACTGCCTGTGACATAAATAAATCTCTATGCTTATAAATCACCCAGATTCAGGTATTTTTACTATTAGCAAAAGAATGAACTAGAACAGACCCTTAATGCCAACTAAAAAGACACACCCAGATGGTTAAAGGTGAGGCCTTGAGCCAAGGAAGCCATAGAATAAGTGATGTGCCTGGTATGAAAAGAGAGGCTTGATTAATCAGTTGCTCTCATCCGAGAACCTGTCTTGAAAAATCTATGAAACACTGGGAGGAAATGCTGAAAAGACCTAAAGAAAGAAGCTGTCAGGCATATGAGTTAATAAGATGTTGTGGACTCGAACTGCGATCGGCCATGTGGGAGTCCAGCACCTTAACCACTACACCACAGCTTAAATACATCTGAGGAGGCCAAAGTTGGAAGTAGAAGCTATGAAGAAAGGAAACAGACTTCCAGAGTAGAGGAAAAGGTTAAGCCATGAAAACGGGGAAGAGGGCAGACTCAGAACAGACAGAATGCGGGAGAGATTTTTTTTGTTCCAGGAAGCTGAGAAAGTGAGTCCCTACAGTACATTCATAAATATTCAAAACCCTTAGAGGAATGTTCCCCAGGCTTGCTGCAGAGCCACACTCTCAGCCTGACCTGCACAGCACTTCTATGATTTCAAAGACAATACAGCCTTTAAAAAATAACACACAGTACTGCTAAGTAAACTTTCAACTGCTAATTAAATATTTAGAGAACATGAAACAGAGAAAAGTAGTACTCAGTAATGGAGAAAAGGATAAACCAAATGTGATATGGCTGCCAGAAAAAATTAATAAATAAAATAACAACCTACAGCCCACCTCTTTAGTGGCATGAACTGGACTGCAGGCCCAGCACAGGTGAGCATCTGTGCTTGTCAGACAATATCTCAAGTGCTGTTTCTCCAGTTTTGAAAATCACACATTGAGATGTACACTGACAAAGCAGAATAAGAGGAAAAGAAATCTAAGAAAGGAGAAATTAATAAGGCTCAAAATCAAATCAACTAAATGAATTGCCCAAAGTCATCAAACCAATAATGTAAGAACCAGAACTTCAACCCAGATATTCTGATCCACTTGTCACTTGATAACTGACTTTCATTGTACACTCTTATTCCAATATGTTCCTCTTACTCAAACTCCAAACTTCAGATCTATCAAACAGACTTAAATGATAAGTTTCCTACTCCTTAACACTTTTCCGAGGTAGGTTTCCTCTAATAAAAGTTGGAAAGAAAGACCACTGTAATCTTTCCGAAGAACTAAGCATATTCTGTGCTTTTATTGGTTAGCTTGTGCTGCCAACATACCAAGCCCAGCATATCACAACTTTAATTCTTTATTTCAACATTTAGATACAGAATAGAATGCCTTAAAAGCATAAAGGAGAACATAATTAAGAATCCCTGATGTAACTCAAAAATAATGAGTAGGAAAGTTACTACAAAGTTAATTAAGACTGTGTTACTTAATATAAGCAGAGACATATAGATCAAGGGAATAGAATTTAAAAAGGGGGCAGGAATAGAATTAAAAGTGTAGAAATAAGCCTATATTCTATGGTCAGTTTTTGACAAAGATGCCAAGAAAATTCGGTGAAGGAAGAACAGGTTTCTTCCCCCAGTCTGTTAGATTCCAAACACATTTTACTACGTCAAGAATAAAGTTGGCCATATATCAAAATTAACTCGAAGTAGATCAGAAACCTAAATGTCATGGCTATACCATGTTTTCTTAGAAGAAAACAGCAAGGTGAATGATCAAGATCTTGAACTAGGCATGGTTTCTTAGATAGGACACCAAAAGTACAGTGACAAAAACCAAAAACAGATGACTGAATTTCACCAAAATTCATAAAGCTGCTACGGGAACCAGCAGGTGGCGTAATGGCTGGACTCCCATGTAGTCAACCATGGTTCAAGTCCTGGACCTGGTGGCTTAAATTCACACTGGATGGCATGTGCTTGTGTGCCCAAGATCCCAAGAGGAGAATGGAGGAGAAGGGATTGCGGCATAGCCAGCCCCCTGGGGGATGATTTCTCATTTTCTGTCTCTCTTTGTCTTTCTGGGGAATGCACGTGTCCAAAAAAAAAAAAAAAGCTGTTGTGTTTTAAAGGACATTATCAAAGTAAAAAGATGACCAAAAGAATGGAGGAAATAGGCCCAGGGTAGGCAGCACAGTCCACAGAGCACTTGACTACAGTGCTGGAAGCCATATGGCTACCCATGGGTGTAGATCCTGGGTCAGTGTGAAGACATGCTGAGTGTGTGCACATGTGGAGGGCTGGGGAAGGGGACAGTGACATAACAAGATCCTGTCAAGGATAATATTCTCTATCTTCTGCTCTCTGCCATACACATGTGTGCACATGCACTATCAGAAAAATATGAGGGAAATATATGCAAATTAAGTGAAGAGTTCAATAATTTGTAGAAAGTGGAATTAAAATAAAGGTTTATTTTGGAAAAAAATAAAATTCTGAAATCCTGGGTCCGGCAGGTGGCGTAGTGGTTAAGGGCACTGGACTCCCACATGGCTGACCACAGTTTGAGTCCCAGACCTGGAGGCTTGCTTTCTCACTTTCCCTCTCTTTCTCTCTTTCACACTCTCACTCTTGCTCTGTCCCTCTCTAGTCAAATTAAAAAATAAATAAAGTTAAAATAAAATAATTCTTTTTAAAAAAATTCTGAAATCCATGTATAGTCTTTTCATAATATGCATTTCTCCAAACTTTTTATGTCTGTTAAGGGTCTATTATTTCATATATCTGCTAAGGATCTAATATCCAGAAGATATAAAGAGAGTTACAACTAAATAACAAAAGTACAAATAACCCAATTTAAAAACGGGGAAATGGGCAAAGAAAGACATAGCTAGACATTTCTACAAGAAGATGTATACACAAATGAAAAGCACATGAAAAGATGTTCAACACTATGCCTTAGCAGTTAGAGAAATACAAATCAGAACTACAAGATACTACTTCATTACCATTAAGATAGCTATAATAAAAAAGATGACATTCACAAGTATTCACAGAGATGTAGAGAAATTGGAACTCTCAGACACTAAGATAGGAATGTAAACCGATATAGTTTGGCAGCAAAGTACTCTGACGGTTCCTCAAAGAGTTAAACACAGAGACCTACCATATGACACAGCAATTCCACTTCTAGGTAATAACCAAGAGACTTGAAAACATGGGTTCACTCAAAAGTCTCTATACACATGTTCACTGAGCATTATTCATAGTAGCCTAAAAGTGGAAATGATATGACTGTCCGTCATTTGAAGATTGGATAAACAAAATGTGGTCTATCTACACAATAGATTATTATTCAGTCATAAAAAGGAAATGCTGATACATGCTACAACACAGATGAACCTTGAAATATTATAGATATGTTGTATGATATATAGCACAGGTTGTACAATTCCATTTATATCAACTGTCCAGAATAGACAAATCTATCAATTCAGAAATTAGATTAGTAGTTGCCAGAGGCTGGGGAGAGAGGACTGGGAGTGATGGGCAATGGGAACAGGGTTTTTTGGGGCTGATGAAAATGTTCTGGAGTTATATGGTACCTTATGAAGATACATAAACCACTGAACTGTACACTTTAAAATGGTGAATTTGATGATATATAAATTATATCTCAAAAAGGAGTAAAAAAGAGTGAGAGGGTTTAATATTCACATTATACTTAAGTTTCTATAATTATTTCAAGCAATGACTGACATAAAACCTTTCCCACATGAAAACTATCATTGCTTTTAAATGTATATAATTTTATTATAGCTAATTATTACTATAGATTAAGTATCACTAATCCAAAAATTTGAAATCCAAAATGCTCCACAATCTGAGGCTTTATGAGCACCAACATGATACTACAAATGGAAAATTCCTTATCTGACCTCATTCAACTTATATTTTAAAACACTGTATAAAATTATTTTCAAGCTATAAAAATAATGTGTATATAAAACATAAGTAAATTTCAAGTTTAGGCTTAAAATATTAAGAGCTAACTCCATAAAAGTCACAGGAAAACAGAGGTAAATTGAATTTTGGAAATGGATTCTTAGATAACACTAAAAGCATGCAACTAAGTAATTACTTGATTAAACTATCAATACATCAAAATCGAAAACATTTGTTCATCAACGGACACTATAAAGTGAAAAGGGGCTGCTGGCCCAATACTGTAGCTAAGCATGTGCTTGGGAAGCCAGATCCCATATGGCCAATTGTGAATTGAATCCAAGACTCAGAGGCTTGAAACACACCAGGCATGTGTGTGTGTGCCCAAACTCCTGACAGGAAGGAGAAATGGAAGAAGGGGATTTCAGCATGGCCATGCCCCACTGGCAGGGTTCTCTCTCTCTCTCTCTCTCTCTCTCTCTCTCTCTCTCTCTCTGGAAATATTAATAGGCAAAAAAGAGAAAAAGAAAAGAAAGTTAACCTACAGAATGAGAGAAAATATTTGCAAATTACACATCTAATAAGAATCTAGTATATAGGATATATATGTAACAGCTTAACAACAGAAAGACAAACAACCCAATTTTTTAAATGGCCTAAGGACTTAAATACAGAGTTTTCCAAAGTACATATACAAAAAGCCAATAAGTACACGACCAGATGTTCAATATCATTAGGAAAATACAAAGCACAACCACAATGAGATTACTGCTTCACACCCACCAGAGTGGCTATACTCAGAAAAACAGAAAGTAATAAATGCTGCCAAGCATATGGAGAAATTGCTAATGAGAATTTCAAATGGTGTCATTCCTGTGGTAAAGTTTGGCTGTTCCCCAAAGAAGTTAAACATGGAGTTACCATAAGACAAAGTAATTCCACTTCTAGGTATACATACAACAGAACCCAAACTAGGTATTGCAACAAGTATTTGTACATAAATGATCCTAGTTCACTATCCACAATATTCAAAAGGTGGAAACCACTCAAATGCCCACCAGTGGAACAATGGATATGCAAAATAAGATAGATACAGACAAAGGAATATTATTTAGCCATAAAAAAGGAATGAAGTATTAATACATGTTACAACATAAACATCAAAACGTTACACCAAGTGAAAGAAGCCAGATACGAAAGGTCACATACTGTATGATTCCATTTCTATATCCAAAACATAGTTAAATCCATAGAGACAGAAATCAGAAAAGCTATTGTCACAGACTGAAGAAGGGGAGACTGAGGAGTGATTGCCTAATGAGTCCAAGGAAATCCCTATGAAGATAAAATATTTCAAACTAGAAAGAGGTGATGGTTGCCCAACACTGAATGTGCTAAATGCCACTGAACAGTACACTTTAAATGGCTAATACTACAGAAGGAGAGTAGATAGAAAAGAAGAGAGTTAGGAAGGAAGGGAGGGAGAGAGGGAGGAAGGAAAGATGGATGTCAGTGAGTTCGGAAGCTGGAAGGAAGGATGGAAGAGAGGAGGGAGGGAAGGGAGAGAGGAAAAGGAAGGGAAGGAAAGAAGTTCATTCAAAGGTACCTGTCTCCCCAACATAGCCAAGGGCAGAAAGAAGTCCTTTGGCCTTAATAAAGTATGTCAGACGTCAGCGAGGTACCTCAGATTCTCGCCACCAGCCGCCCATCCGTTTCCCACTTCAAACTCTGTGTTAGCCATATATGTGTTTTCTCCTATACAGAGATCGCCCCCCTCCTCTCCCCTCCCCAGGACCTCTAGGCCAGGAAAGCTCCTGGTGCTTCCTCACTCCAGGGACCCACTCTAAGGTGTTACTGTGCACGTCAGAGACACAAATGACAGTACAAACCGCAACACGTGACGTTCCCAAAGCACTGGTTCCTCACCTTCGCGAGTTCTCGCCTCAGCTCTTCCTGCTCCTCCTCAGACAGGGTCTCTGTGGCTCCCATCGTCGCAGCAGCATCCTCCCCCTCCTCAGGGACCGTGTCTGTTCTCAGCAGACCTAGTTGGAGATTTTTTAAAAGTCTGTAAGTGTGCAGGCTAAGCAAAATTCTCCCCGGGCTGCTCCACCCTCCCCGCCAGAATAAAGCCAGTTAGGTAGATCCACACCTCCTGGGCCTTCAAATGACCTGGCTTTCCCAGGGGAGGAGGAAGAAAAGTCTGGGCTAACCACTAAAAGCCACCAATTTAGATGATACTAAAATCTAAATTTAGAAAACAACATTTTGTCAGCTTCTATTCAGATTCTCAGTCAACACACACTGGGCTGTCAGAAAAGTCACGACGCATTGGGTTGTTATGAAAGTTATGACTCATTTTTGCATAGAAAATAGGTCATGACTTTCCCGACGATCTAATATTTTTCTACATAAAAATGCATCATGACTTCTTGGGGGTGATTCATTCTCTCTCTCTCTCTCTCTCTCTTCTCTCTCGCACAAGTGCCCTGTGACACCTTCCCCCACAAAAAAGTGATAATCGCTACCGCTAGTAAGACAGTACCAAAACAATGCCTACCTGGAAGGTGTTAACAGAAATATTAATGGCACGTAAGTTTGTCAGATGAAACAATCTAAAACCCGCGAGTGGACTGGCAAACGGAATGCGAAGAAGCTCTCGAATGCATAGATACTATTCATAGGTACCATCGACAGGTGGAACAGCTCAATGAGTATCGGCTTCTGTGGGTCTCCTCTAAATATCTGAGCAGACTGCCCAAGTACTAAAAATCTGAGTACGTCACTCTTTAGCTTAATCCTTTAGTGGTTCCTTATTACTTTCAAAGCAAAGTCCACTCCCCTAGCTGAGCACACAGGCCTTCCTGCACCACCTCTCCCTATCTGGCCTTGGCACCTCTTACTCCATCTCCAGCCAAAGCAAACTGTGAACAAGGTGCTCTACCACGTACTGCCAGAAACCATTTCCGAAGCTCTGTGCATGCTATACATTTATCTTCCTTATCAGATCATGTGATGAAGGGGGCATGAGGCTGGGATTGGGAGCCAAGCAACCAAGTAACAATCCAGAATCCACAATACCTGTGTACTAAAGACAGGATACAGGGTAATATTTTGTATATAAAAACACAGTAAGAACTGTAATATTGCCAACCTATAAATTCTTTCTTTATTTATATACTTCTTTTTTTAAGGCTTTTGCCATACCGTGTATGTCCTCACCAGAGACAGAGAGAGGAAAAATGAGAAATCACCCTCTCTCCCCACAAGTGACGGCCACTTGCAATCCCTTCTCCATTCTTCTCTCGGAACCTTGGGCATGCATGCACATGCACCTGGTGTGGTTTTTAAGCTGCCAAGTCCAGGAATTGAACCATGGTCAGCTACATGGGAATCTAGCGCCTCAAACACCAGGTCATGTGCTGACCCTGACATTCTTTATTTTTAATGATCTTCTCTTAATTTCCAAGTTTTCCAACTAGAACAAGACCCAAAATCAAAACTAACAAAACTCAAGTATTAAACCATGCGTAAAAATAGCAAAGACTCTCTCTTGCTTTTAAATAAAAACCACTTTGCAAGTCTCTTATACAGGGGAAAAATACAGTATCTGATTGCCAACAATGCTTTATGCACACTGCCCAATTCCAAAGTGAAATTAAGAGGTTTCTGATACTATTCAAGAACTTAACAAGGCCACCAAGGAACATAAACGTCTCAGAAAAGAAAGCCATGGGGTTATCCACAGTGGGCTTCTGGACCACAAATAAGATCTTGAGATATTACATTCAGCCTCTAAGAAAGTTGGCAATTCCATATTCTGTTTTGTTCCACATTAGCCTGTAGGTGGCAGCAAATCACCAACACTAAAATGTAAAGATATAGTTTGTACCAAGATAATCGACTGGGAGAAAAAATAAGAAAATGAAAAATACGAAGGAGGACAGAATGGTAGATACCAAAATCACCAGCAAAACATACCAGTTATGCTTTGGGGAAATTATTAACCACAACCATCACCACAGAGTGCATTCTATCTTGAGCTAAGAGGTCCAAACCAGCCATCCACATGCGGCATTTCTGTGCAGTGGGGATCACTTACGGATGAAGAAACTGAAGTTTGCAGAGGTTAGGCAGCTAGCCCAAGGCCACACTGACAAAACTGTGGCAGAGTTAGGATTTTGCACCCAGCCAGATTTTAAAGCAGATGCTTCAAATCACTGCTCTGGAAATAAAGATAAAACTAAGGAGCTGAAGGTCAGACTGAGAAGGTGCCAATTAGTAATCATAGCTTAGATTCTCTAAAATGTAAAAGAATCCAGCAGACTAGACCTAAAGCAAACTTCGTCATTTCTAACTCTGCAGTTTTCCCAAACCTGAGAATCCAAATTGTGACTTACATATTTTTCTGGATACACCCTGTATGCTGTATACAATATGCAGTAACATAGTATTTAATATAAAGGTAGATTCTGGCTTTTGAGAGAAAATATATTAATGTCTCATTCACATGACGTATAAAAATGAAAGGAAGGAAATGAGGACATTTCAATGTATGGATTACTTAAAACTACATAATCCAAAAAATTTAAATTTATTCATTAACTTTAATGTTTCTCTTCCAAAGCTAATGAGAAGCTGTTGTTAAAAGAAGAAAAAGGGGGGAGGCCAACAGGTGGTGGGGTAGTTAAGGTGCTAGATTCCCATAAGGCTGACCATAATTCGAGTGCCAGACCTGGCGGTTTGAAAATCAGGCTGGGCACATGCATGCATGCCCAAAATTCTGAAGAGAATGGAGGAAAAGGGACGGCTGTATGGCCGACCTCCCAGGAGGAGGGGATTTCTCATTTCCCCTCCTCCCCCTCTCTCTGGCAAGCACAAGTGCCCTGTGGCAAAAACTTTTTTAAAAAATGAGAAGGAAATATGACCAATATTTACTGACATACATGAGCCACTATGAGGGCAGATGTACAAATTATCTCCTAAAAACAAAATCATACCCTGAGGGTATGAGAAACTATGGAGTTCTCTGGCCTGAAACCACTGATCAGATAATTAACATCTCAGCCACTGCCTTAAATCTTCATCTCAGTTTCCAAAAACATTGCCAGCCTATCTTCAATTCCACCTGTAGGTTTCCCCTGAAGAGTGGTAAGCAGAGGAATAATAAGTCTCAACATGTGTTTTGAGAAGTCCTTCCAGATGCAGGGTAGAGGGGCCCAGATTGGAGTCCACTGAAAGGGCAGCTCCTGGACACCTTGGGGGGGGGGGGGGGGAACCTGTCTCAGGAGCGAAGACAGGTAAGATGGGCAGAGTCTGCACCCCACCCACCATAAGACACCTTTGCACAATTTTACGCCTACATCCTTGAACTTGAGAGGTATTGTACACTGGTCAGCTAAGCAGTCATGACATAGTTTATCACCTGCAGCCACACTTCAAAATTTGCAAAAGGGATATCCCTTTTCTAAATGGATTTTTCAGTGGTTTAAAAAATCACAGATCCAATTATACATTTCTCTTTTAAGAAAGGCTGCATCACAGACGTTTTGCGTGAGGAAAATAAATAGGACAGACACAGCTTATTTCTAATTGAAAATACAATGACTGTAAAAAGGTTTTAGGAAAACATTAACTTTTTTACTTCAAAAAATATGCAAAAGGGAGCCAGCAGATGGAGTAATGGTTACATCACTGGACTTTCACATAGTTGACCACGGTTCAAGTCCCAGACCCAGTAGCTTGAGACTCAGGCCGGGCATGTGTGCATGCATGTCCCCCAAAAAAAATCCCAAGAAAAGCTTAAAGAAGGGATTGTAGTGTGGCCATCAACCCTGAGATGCAATTTCTTGCTTTCTGTCTCTGTATCTCTCTGGCTCTCTGGCAAGCACATGTGCCCTATAGCAAAAAAATAAAAAAATAAAGAATAAACCCACAAAAGAGTGTTATGGTCAAGGTACATGTCTGAATAAATCTAAAATAACTTCAACAAGTACAGAATTAAAACCATCAGGGTCAGCTGGTGATGTAGCAGCAATGTGATGCTCTGTGGTACTGCACTCACATGGAAGGATTTTAAGCCCCGGAGCCAGGATTCAGGCCACGTGGTTGACCACATGGAATGCAGCTCCCTTGACGACTAGGCCAGGAGGTTAGCCTGTGTGGTGTCTTGGAGCTGATGAAATACTGTACTTCAGACTTCAGAGAACTTGAGAGTAATCTGAAAAAGATGGAAGTTCTTGTGCTTCTGCTTCAGTGGAAATGTGAGGCAGGGAGTGTGGTGGGAAGAGGGAAGGGAGGCCAGTCATGGACAACAGGAATGGGAAGGAGAGTTCACTGTGAACAGGTCCCCAGCTCCAGACTCTGAAATCCTGGTGTCCCTTATCTCTTCAACCTCAGAATTCACGGTGTCTAGAGCAGAGCAATGATACTTTATTCAAACAGATTTCATTGAGTCAAGATTTAATTGAAGTAAATTTCTCTTTTCTTCCCCCCATGCAAAATCACCTATTCTCCATACCTCCACAAATTTCAGCCAGGAAAGAAGCAAGATCTTCTGTACACAGACATGGAGCCTACAACTAAGCTATGAGTAAGAGTCCGGCGAGTTCGGCTCTGCTCCTGCACCTGGGTGCTGTGGGTGCAGCCCCTGTGCCCACCATGTCGGAGCCCCCACCTGAAAGGTTCTTTCTTCCCTTCAGTTCGTCATCAATGCCTTTAATCCAAGACCACTGCCTCCCTTAAGGGCTTTCTAGGATCATTGATGAAATTTTTTACCCAAGTTTACACAATCTTAGATCTGAGAAGAATTTTGGACTATTTAATGCAGACGCTTCACTTATAAAAATAAAGAACCTAGGGGCCAAGAATTTCATAAAGAATAGGAAAAAAAAATAAGAATGAGCTTTGAAATGAGACAGTGCTATCAGCTGAATTGTGTCACCTTAAAATACACGTTTAAATTCCTAACTCTTGGTCCCTGTGGACGTAGCTCTACTTGGAAACAGGGTCTCTGCAGATGTAATCGAAGTGAAATGAGGTCATAGTGGATTAGGGTGGGCTCTGACCCAGGCTGGTGTTCTGAGAAGGAGGTCTGAGCACAAAGACCAGACAGGAGGACACCAGGCGAAGATGCAGAGCACGGGCTGAGACACTGATGATGGAGGCTGAAGTGACGAAGCCAAAGCCAAGGGATGGAAGCAATCAGCAGAAGCTGCCGAGACGGTGCGGGGCCTGCCATACCTTGACTTCAGACCTCTGGCCTCTACACATGACAGAACACATTTCTGTTGTTCAGAGCTGCCAGTTTGCTTATGGCAGCCCTGATACAGATGGAAAGGAATGTACAAACTGACCCAGCACAGGTGGTGCAGCTCGTGGGGTACTAGACTTGCAAAGTAGGAAGCCACATGGCCAGCCATGGGTTCGGATCCCCGGTCAGCTTAAAAACTGAAGATATGCCACTACTCTTATACATCCCACCTGCCCTTCCTGCTTTTCCTCTCACTCCTCTGAGACGTTGCTCCATTCCCTCTCCCAGATACCCACGTCATTCGTCACCTCCAGTCCCACCACTCACGCCTCAGTGCAGGCCATCACTTGCTTAGATTCTTGTCCCCAAGCACCTGATGGTCTGTGCCCTCGCCAATCCATTCACCTTCCTGCCACCAGAGTGAGCTTTCTAGAGTCCGTATCCACCACGCACTGCACCAGATTACAAGCTCCAACAGCCTCCTGCCTCCTGACAGAGCTCCTTGCTCCTGACACTCTGGGCTCTACCTGCTCCATCTCCTGCTACTGCCCTCACCCACCCTACAACCTTCCCACTTACTACTCTGCATGGAGACTTACTCTTTCCTTTGTAAAGGCACGTATTAACTAAAAAAAAAAAAAAAAAAAAAAATTAATGTACCTCCCACATTTCTGGCCTATCTAATTTGTAATTGGATTTTTTAATTAATTTTTAACTTTACAATTACATTTTCATTATGGCAAAATACATAATGAACAACGTTCCACCTCAGTCATTTATAAATGGCCAATTCAGTGGCATCGGTTGTCTTCACAATGCTCTCTATGAAATCATCTCTGCTGCCTCTTTCTAGGACACGCTCTCCTTTTTGTATCTCTGCACATGTCACTTTCTCTGCCTGAAACCCCCCTCCCACTTCTAAGGCTCATTCATATCGATCATTCATTTTAAGTGTCTTCTGCTCTCAGGGGATTTCCCTGGGACCCCGTGACTCAGCCTGAGAAATATGCCCCGGCTCTGGCTCTGACAACCCATGTGTCACGTCAGCTGTCCGAGACAACCCACAGCGGGGTGGAACTTGGTCTTCCTGTTCCAATCTGTACCGTTCACCCCAGTAGTTTTCGGCGCATGATGTCCAGCACAGAGTCGATTCTCAACAGGACTCTCCAAATATGTGAACTGTAGAAACGTACACCACTGAGTTAGAGGGGAAAACAAGAACCTAGTTTGGTTTTTATTCCGTGAACTTTTTATTTTACATATTGTATTCTCATTAACTGCTTTTACCTACAAAAGATTATCTACTTGAAACAGACATAAAATGCCACTTTTCTAAAGAAACACAACTTCTATCTCATGCATCACCTACCCAAAGATTGCTGCTATTTGAGCGGGTCACCTACATACAATTACAGAGACCATGTGGATGCAGGCAAAGCACCAGGACACAAATGACAGTACAGAGAGAAGAATGCAATGTCAGCTGTCCCAAGAAAATTCAATTGGGGGGAAGAAGAGGCCATGAAGATTCTACGGTATCAGCTATTTAGTCTGAGCGTTAACACTGTCTACTCAAGAAAGGATCTGTTAACATATGCTTGAGCCCTAGAGAGATGACTCTCTGGAAAATAAAACTTACACAGTCTTCAAGAGACAACGATGGCTTTAAGGCCAGAATAAAAACTTCAGTTTCTGGGACTGTTTTATTTAAGCACAAACAAGAGAAAATATATATCCCTCGCTTCTAAGCCTAGAGACACAAGAGCAGCTTTAACAAATAGCTCAAGTACTGTCAGGATCACAAGAGAAAGATATTTCTTGCCCCCATAAGTCTGCACCTGAGCTAGCACTTGGTGCCCCATTCTTTGTTTCTGAATAAAGCCCAACCTCAGGAGTGGTGGAAGGATGGGGACTCGGGAGTCCCCACAGCAAGGGAGTTCCCTTCAGGAGATCCAGGTAAGAGAGGGCTTCTCAAGCTCAGCATGATGGGCATTTTGATCTGGCTCACTCTCCATGGTGGAGACTGTCCTGAGCACTGTCCAGTGTGACATCCCGGGCTCTGTCCCCTAGATGTCAGCCCCACCCCACCCCTCCACCCACTTTCCATAGCTAAAACCACCTCCAGACAAGGTCGAATGCCCACGGGGACAAGATTACCCAGGTTGAGGACCACCATGCTAAGGCCACAGGGGTACAAACACGGATACCTGCTGCCTGGTACTGATTACCTTTGGAAGAAAGGAATGCAGGAGCCTCGGCCACGAAGGGCTGAGATTCTTAAGGCTGTGGTTTCCGGTCTGCCCATAGGAAAAACCAGTGCGACCTTAGGCAGGAAAACAAGCTCAGTGAACAAAGTAGAGGAGGAAACTTGATCCATGCTTTTTTGGGGGGTGACCCAGGAACCTCAAAAGCTTCAAGGGCAGTGTCGAGATCACTAAAGAGGAAAGGGAACAGGAGAAACAGGGTAGCCCTAAAGCCAAAGGGGAAAGAGGGCATGAGAGCCAGGTCAGGCCAGTGTCCCGGGCACTCGGCTCTAAGGGGGCCCAGTACTGGGTCAGTTTCCCAGCCCACTGGGAAGAAAAGTCACCTCCCAAAACACGACTGTACTGAAAGTGCAGAAGGAAGAAAAGGCAGAACATGGTATTTTCAAAAGCTCTATTTGTGCCTTCTAGGTATTCCTGAACGACTCTTGAGAGGAGATGGCTCTCAAGTAATCCAGGACCCCCCTTTCCCCATATTAAAGACGAAAGTTAGTAAAATTAAAATAAAATTAGTAGCTGAGATACTCTGCAAAAGAGGGAGGTCATCAGTTATGAAGAAATTTAAGGATTCGCGGAGAGAAAAATCTGTTCCATCCTTAAAGTTTCTCTCTCAGAATGAGGAAGTTCTATTTTTCTCCAATTCTGTCCTGACTTTTATAAGCCACAGGTATGTGTGCTATGTGAGGCCTCTGTGATCATGCAAAACTTTTAAGTGATAACCACTTTCCTAAAAAGAAGTGGGAAATGACAGAATCAAAATCAAAAACGGTAAAACAGAACAAGACTATGAGCCAAGAAGTTATCATCTATATTTTTCAGACTTTTTAGAGTTTCAAATGTGACAGCATTAAACTAAAATGTCAGATTTTTTTTTTATCACTTATATTTCCTCAAGTTACTAGAAATAAACCGAGGGTGTTACAGGTAGGCTAGGGCTGCATCTTCCTGAACAAAACAACATTCTCAAGGCGGAAAGAATCTGCGTCAACAACACGTGGGAGTTTATCCTTATAGATGTTCGTACACTGGGAGACAAAACACTCCAAGAACGCCAGCTGTGATGGTCAGATCCACGTGGCACACAGAGAAATCAACAACTACACCCACAGCAAAACCTTCACAGAAGACATTATGCCGTAAAGGATTAACCTGCTTGCTTGCTTTCTTAGCCTTTTTTTGGGGAAAATTTTGCTATAGGATACGTATGTTTCACCAGAAAGACAGAGAGACGCAAAGAGAGAGAGAGAGAGAGAGAGAAGAGTGAGAAATCACCCCTCTCGGGATTTTGGGCACACACGCACACATGCCCAGCATAAGTTTTTTTGTGTGTGTGTGTTTTTTTTTTTTGGAGAGGTTTTTGCTATAGGGCGCGTGCGCTCGCCAGACAGACAGAGAGAGACAGAGAGATAGAAAGCAGGAAATCACCCCCCAGGGGGGATGGCCACGCCGCAATCCCTTCTCCTCCATTCTCCTTTCGGGATCTTGGGCACGCACGCACACGCGCCCGGCTTGAGTTTAAGCCGCCGGGTCCGGGACTCGAACCGCGGTCGACTACGTGGGAGTCTAGCGACATAGCTATTACGCTAACTGCTGGTCCCCCCCCAGCATAAGTTTTGAGCCAGTGGGTCTGGGACTGAAACCACAGTCACCCATGTGGGAGTCCAGCAACATAACCATTTCACCATCTGCTGGCCCCTTCACCTGCTTTCAAACTTCCATTAGCAGAGAGGATGAGATGTTGTAGTCTAACAAAACAGAAAAACCAACTACTATCTGGGCATCGAGAGCGAGCACTAATTCCAGCGTAGGCTAACCACACTTCGTGATTTGGGACTGTCCCACATCTCTTCCAGCCTCTATGCCCACATCCGTAAAACAACCAGAGCGTGAACTAGTCCTCGCCAGTTTCATTCACTCATTCAACAAATATTTATCTAGCCATAAACGTCAACGCATGATTCCAGGTGCTTGGAGAAACACCAGTGAAAAGAGAAAACCTAGTATTTCCAAATGGCGTTTATATTCCAAATTCCAAAATTTCTTATAGATTAGTGTTTACAAAGCATGAGTTGTAAAACCCATTAGCATTATCAAACGAGCATTTTAAAAAGAAGAAATGAAACAGTAGTACAAAAGTCACACACAGTGAGTTCTGTTTCATAAAACTGTGCTTGGGTTCTCGATAGCTATTTGTATGTATAAGGACTGCGGGTCGAGACCTAAAAGGCATTTCTGAATGCAGTGCCAAGAGTTTAAAAGTTCCTTATAAAAAACTCCCTTTTGTTCCTGCCACTGGCCCTCATCCTAACTTCCACTCTCACTGCTTCCTGGGAATACTTTGCTCGTAGATTAAATCTTACTACTTTCTCCTTTCCCCCATAATGGCATTTTAGATAAATATCAAAGAATACCTTCTCTTCAAATGAGTGTTCCCAGCCTTTCTGAGTAGGGTGCCTCTGTTCATCAGTCTTTTTTCTGTTTTCTTTTTTAAAAGTTTCTGCCAAAGGGCATGTGTGCTCACCCAGAGAGAGACCGTGAGAGGGGAAAAAGAGAAGTTACCCCCAGGGTGGATGGCCATGCCCCTTAACCATCACACCACCTGTGGGCCCACATCCTTCCCTTTTCTCTGCATTGCTTGTCAGCTAACTAAGAAAATGCTTAGTAGCCAAGTCCACCAGAATGTTTAATTGGATTCAGAATGTGCTTGGCCCTAAGAGCTCCCACACAGAAATACAAAGAATACCAACACAAGAAGAGCTCTGCTCGTTCCAGCTGTGTGCCATACTGGACGGTGAAGCAGGTGTGCAAGTTTGTACACCCTGAGGGGTTCCAAGCACAGACTGGGAAGCACTGTGCTAGGTCACCACTCCTACTTAGCTACTTTAGAATCACCTGTTCTTACCAGATGACTGCTGAGAGTAGTTTCAATTCATGCCAACTCCTAGGCCTGGGCACTTCTGGATATAAGTCTCCGTTTCAGTAGTTGTTCACTTGCTATTGTATAATGTTTCTTTTTTTTTTTTTTTAAAGATTTATTTTATTTATTCATTCACTTATTTTTAATTTGACGAGAGGGGGGGAGAGAGAGAGAGAGAGAGAGAGAGAGAGCGAGCAAGCAAGCTACCAGGTCCAGGACTTGAACCGTGGTCAGCCATGTGGGAGTGTCCAGCACCTTAACCACCACGCCACCTGCTGGTCCCTATAATGTTTCTTAATGCAAGCACCCAGGCTCCTTCAGACAGCTACCAGGAATGGTGCGGCCAATTTACCGAGGGGGATATCTAACCCTACAGCTACTCTGGATTGGACAGAAAACATCCCAAGGCAATCATGATGGTCCCTGGGAGTCAAGAAGAATAGACGAGAACCAAAAACAAGCAGCAGCATAAACTTCCTGGGAATCTCGGGTCCTCCCACACTGATCACCAAGGTTATCTGCATTTAGGCAGCTGCAGCCCTGACTTCTAGGAGGTTTTTACAGCCCCCTGTCACTTAGGCGTTGCTGTTACTGAGCTCTCGCTGGCTTTTCTCAGTACCTGAGCTCTAACTTCCCCGTGGTGTGTGTCACTCTCACATTAAGATCTAGATGTCAGAATGGATGATGTCATCCTGACATCCTCTCAGGGGTTAGGCAAGGGGAGGCCCAGTGTCCTTCGTTGCAGAGGTCCAGGGTGGGCCACGAAGCCCAGGGAAGGGCAGTAACACCTCCAGGCAACCCAACTCCACCAGAGACATCTGGCCTACCAGCCAGCAACCTCTAGAGACCAGCTGCAGCCTCTCTCCTTCCAGGAAATGCAAACTGTATCTTCAACGGAGGCTACCAATGACAACTAAGAATCAGGAAAATATTGCTTCAGCATGCGCCTTGTTATCACCAAATTCACAAACTCGAAATACGAGGGGGCCTCAAAAAATTTGTGGAGAAATGGGATTAAGTACGAGCTTATTTTGATGCAAAAATGTTTGAAAACCATGCAGTTTTTCATAGTTTACATTTTCCATGAGCTTTTTGAAGACCTCATGTACTTACAACTAGGATTCATGCTGTATCCTTCATCATTTTTTTTTTCTAATTTCCCCATTTGCTAAGCTTTCAAGGGCTAAAACGTGACCTACTCTTTATTAATGAGGAAAAAAATTAACTTCTGGGAAAACTTAGTAACTCCAGCCGTTACCCTGGAGATAATTCAACCCTGTCCCATCCGGCCTTGGCTGTGAAGTAAGGGAACTGACCTGGAGACTGGTTAAGACTGCCCCAGCTTTGGGCATGGGTGCTGAGTAACTAATCCTCTCCTACAGCATGGCCCCTGGCCGGCAGGACAATCTCACATTAGCAGGTAAGAAAGAGTCATGGCTTCCAAAGGTACAATGAGTTTAAGTTTTTCTTTAAAAAAAAAAAAACAAAAACAAAACTCTTCCCTAAGTATGTCTGTAAGCTGCTCCCGGTGTTACACAGCAAAATTCTTCACATGTATTCTCAGGAACTTGAATTAAGCGGCGCAGAAACTGAGGTCTCGTTTTACCAAAGACAAACATCAGGAGGGTTTTCATAAATTACACAGACCACCAGAAACCAAGGCCCTCAGATTCCTCCTCCTGTTATTTATCAGTTCAAAGACCTCAAAGTAATCAGAACTCTAATGAACACAAAGATAAACCTTAAAATCTAACTTCCCAGTACACATACACACATCCCCAATATTCACGGAGCCATCCTCTCTCTTCCTCTCTTTCTCTCTCCGTTACCTCTAGAACAGCTTTGCGCACTAGCTACGACACAGCATCACCTTTCACACTAACCACTTAAAAGTCAAGGAAATCCCAACTACATCTCGGTTTCATTACAGCAAACTCTACAAAATTCATAGTTACCAAATTTCTGAAGAGAAGGTGATCCGGGTGGAGATGGATTTCCACTAGGAGACAGGTAGAGATAGCTTTTGTTCACACCTGTATCAAAATCAAAGGGGGACTGGTAGTCCTCATACAAATCCATCTCACTGCAGTCCATTCCAGACAGACGCAGAACACATGGCTTTCCAACCGCCCAACAGGCTTCTTCAGTGGGGAGCCGCCTTGGTTGTATTCCCTTGGCACAGTGCAACCTCATCGAAGAGGTCAACCCCAGGATTCAAGGACCTGGCTTCCGGGCCCAGGTGCAGCATTTCCTTCTGGGAGCCTTCACACCCTCATGACATGCAGACCTATTTAATAAATGACTTATCCCAAGCAACCTTAGGAGGGGCTGTGTTCACCACCTGTTGTTAATTTCAGTCAACAATGAACACCCTGGGCAGGGAGTGGAGCTGATTTTGGTAAACAAAGGAGGGCCGGGTTCTGCAATAGCGCTCAGGTGAACAAACAGTTCACCCAAACATCAGGCACTGGCACAATTAACAAGAAATTACAATTTCTCTCTCTTTTTTTTTTCCCAAAGCCTGTCAGCTGACCGCAACTACACCAGGGCAGACCTTAATCTTCTAGGACAAGGAAGGATTACCAATCAGTAATCTCCTGCAAACTGCCATCTGGGTAAGACACTTTTTCCCACTCTGGATTACAGTAGAATTTTGAAAGTCAAGCTTCTTCATTTAGCAATCAGCTTTCTAAGCATAACTTGGTATAAAAATAAAGATACACTTCCATTATTATTTTATTTAAAGTGGAGTCTGGCTTGAGTCACAAAAATTTAGTCTTACTTTTTTCTTTTTCTTTTTGGAAAGATGGGGTTTCAGTTCCCTGCACTGAAAAGGAAAGAATCAGCCTTGAAGGTGAAGCTCCCAGGACTCTTGCACCTTCTTGGCCCTCAATAAACCTGTGTGCAAACGTGCAGAGAACACACATTTCCCTTTGGACAGCCCACTCTGTGGAGTCAATGGGCCATAGGGCACTTGTAAAATTATAAGTCACCAAACTGATTTCCTTTGACCCAAGTCTCTTTGCAGAACCTTGCTATGCTAACTGTGGCCTTTGCTCAAAGGATAGCACTTGGGGCTCCTGCTGGTTCTAATATTAAGGAGATAAAAAATAAAGGCAACCTGCTGGCCCCCCTTAGGTGGCCAATGAGCTGTCAAGGCATCACAAACAGTGGAAAAGTGCTCTACCTTTTCAAACCTACGTGATAGAAAGAGAATGCAATATACTCTGCTTAAATTGAAAACAAAATTGAAACTTAATATATTTTAGTATTAAATTTTTTTAAAATCAGGATCTAGTACTGTACAAATATATACATGCCAAGAGAGTCTATGTTCATCTCAATTGATTAATTTCTAGTTAATCTTATGTATTCTATTTATTGCAAATCTTTATCTTATCTAAATTTTTTCAAATTTAACAATAAAACTTTGAGAGAGGAAAGGGGCAGGACTTCAGAAGAAGACTCCTCCATGGCTCCTGAGAACTAGTGATTTAAGGGAAAAAAGAGAAATGAAGACGTTCTACTGATAATTCAGCCTCCAGCCCACAAACTTGAGTGGTCAGAAGCCCCTCTCTGTCTCTGTCTCTCTCTGCCTCTGTCCCTGTCTTCTCTTTTTCTGGTAATTTTTCCTTTAAAAAAATTTTTAAGGTAAAGTATTCTCTTGCTTTAGCCCCACCTTTATCTCGTTAATAATCCCCTTTCCCCCCACTCATCAAGGAAAGGCAAGGCACAGGCCTTCAGAAGAAGACTCCTCCATGGCTCCTGAGAACTAGTGATTCAACCAAGAAAACAAGCACTGCACGGTTTTTTACTTTAAAAAAAATTATTTTACTTTAAAAAAAAATTTTTTTTAATATTTTTCTTCTTTTTCTCTCTGTTTTTTTTTTTTTTTTCTGTTTCCTTTTCTTTTTCTTTTATCTCATCACTCTTCTCCTCAATTTCCATTCTCTGTGTTTCTAGATGGATCTAAGGGAACCATAGCCAAACATCCAAATAATATTAGGGTTAACATATTCCTCAATATCCACTGAATCTGATGCACAAAGGGATAAAAATGGAATGGCAAAGAGATTCCAGATCATCTTCTGCATGCTCCTGAACGCTCAGATTGAACTTCAAGAATTAGGAAAGAAAACATCACCTATCAGATGACTAGAAATCACCACAGGGCCACAATAAATACGGGAAAGCAAGAAAATACCTCTCCTCCAAGGGAAAAGAATAACTCCTCTTCATTCACAGACAGTTCAATGGAAATCATGGAAATGTCTGATAAAGAATTTAGAATATTCATAATGGTGAAGCTAACAGAGATAGAAGAGAAGAGAGATAGTGAACTGCAGAAAAGGCAAGAGAAAGGAGCTGACGAGTTCCAGGAGGTGAGGAAATTCTTGCAAGATCTAAAAGAGGAATTACATACTTTATAAAAGGATCAAATGGACCTGTTAGAGATGAAGACTATAATTACAGGAAGTCAAAATCTCCCTTGAAAGTATTAAAAGCATACTAGAGGGGACCAGCAGTTGGTGTAATGGCTATGTTGCTGGACTCCCACGTAGTCAACCGCAGCTCGAGTCCTGGGCCCGGTGGCTTAAACTCACGCCGGGTGCATGTGCGTGCATGCCCAAGATCCCGAGAGGAGAATGGAGGAGAAGAGATTATGGTGTGCCATCCCCCGGGGGGATGATTTCTCGCTTTCTGTCTCTCTGTCTCTCTCTGTCTTTCTGGCGAGCACACGCATCCTATAGCAAAAACCTCTTTAAAAAAATAAAAAAGGCAGATTAGATCATACAACAGGAGAGAAAATTGCTGGCCTAGAAAAATCCACCATAAAGACTAAGAAAATTGCCCAAAAAAATGAGAATAATATACAAGAAATACTAGATAACATCAAACATCCAAACATCCATATAATTGGTATGCCATAAGGCAAAGAGACTCATAAGGACATTGATAATCTATTCCATGAAATCCTGCAAAAAACCTTTCCAAACCTAGAGAGGCACTCAAAGATCCAGTCCTAAGAAATACTAAGGACTCCAAATAGAATCAACCCAAGAAGATCTTCTCCAAGACACATTATAGCCAAATTGACCAAAACCACAGATAAAGACAAAATACTCAGATTGGCAAGAGAAAAAGGGCAAGTAACCTACAAAGGATATCCTATCAGGCTAACAGCAGACCTCTCATCGCAAACAATGCGAGCAAGGAAAGAATGGGAAAATACATTCCAAGTATTAAGGGAAAAGCAATTTCTTTCTTTTTTTTTTTTTTTTTTTGGAGAGGTTTTCGCTATAGGGCGCGTGTGCTCGCCAGACAGAGAGAGACATAGAGACAGAAAGCGAGAAATCACCCCCCCAGGGGGGATGGTCACGCCGCAATCCCTTCTCCTCCATTCTCCTCTCGGGATCTAGGGCACACATGCACACACACCCGGCATGAGTTTTAAGCCACCGGGTCCGGGACACGAACCACGGTTGACTACGTGGGAGTCCAGTGACAGCCATTACACTAACTGCTGGTTCCCAAGGGAAAAGCAATTTCAACCAAGAATACTGTACCCGGTTAAGATTATCCTTCATATGGGAAGAAAAGACAAGAATATTCTCAGATAAACAAAACCTGAAAGAACTTACCAACACCAGACCAGTTCTCCAAGTTCTCAAGGGAGTGCTATACTAGTTAAATTAAATACAGACACACAGAAATAAGAGTTCAAAAACTAAGAAAATGGCCAACTTAATCGTAGAGACAAGTCTGGGGTTGAATATTATATTCCAGAATTTAATCGGGAAGGTCAAACCACAACAGAACATAGATTAAGTACGTGAGACTGAACTGGTGAAATAGCATTTTATGATTTTCAACTAAAACATTGCTGATTTTCTTCTAGGCTTTGTTTTCCAGTTTTAAGGATTTTTGTCCTGTCTTGAGCTGTCGATAGGTTCATGTACCTACTATTTGAACAGAATCTTAACCTGTTTCCTGGCTTTAAGTTTGTTTTTTGGGTTTTTTTGAGAGGTTTTTGCTATAGGGAGCGTGCGCTTGCCAGACAGACAGAGAGAAACAGAGAGACAGAAAGCGAGAAATCACCCCCATAGGGGATGGTCACGCCGCAATCCCTTCTCCTCCATTCTCCTCTTGGGATCTTGGGCACGCACGCACACGCGCCCGACGTGAGTTTGAAGCCACCGGGTCCGGGACGCGAACCGCGGTCGAATATGTGGGAGTCCAGCGACATAGCCATTACACTAACTGCTGGTCCCTCCTGGCTTTAAGTTTTAAGCAAAATTCCTTAGCAATTCTTTGATTTATTAAAGTTAAAACTGCTTTTCTTGAAATTACCAGCTGAACTTGCTATTGAAAGTAGTTAGATTATTTAAGAAATTGTGTGACCAACAACATGTGGGGAAAAAGGAATGAAAAACAATTGTAGATACCAGAGATCATGTGGGAGGAGGGTGAGAAAGGGCAGAGGGTCAGAAATAGGGGTAAAATACACACACACACACACACACACACACATATATGAAACTAGAAGTGGAAAATTATTGATGAGAATATGCATGATTAAGCCACTATGCAGTATATTCTGGATGGGAATATCACATTTTGTCTACTGTGACAATGCTTAGGGAATGAATGTAAATTAATTAATTTAAAAAATGGTTCAGAAAAAAGAAAAAAATAATAAAACTTTCTCCTAAAAGATAACAAAATTTGGTAACTACTGGGTTGCTGGGAAAGTCATGATGCGTTTCTGCATAGCAAAACATATAAAAATACATCATGACTTTCCCAAAAATCTAATTAAATGCTGTTCATTCTATATTTAGAACTAGAATAAATGTTCTTTTCCATTTTTATGTGAAAGGCTGAATTGTGTGGTTTCTTAAAACTTCCTTACTATCATAACAAAGGCATCAGAGCTACACCCCTGGGCCAGAATGCGGTTCATGGCTTCCCAGGCCCTCTCCACACTCTGCATTTGGTAACTAAATACTGAGGGAGACAGCTTTTCTCCAGTATTTTATTTATCTGTCCTCCCAAAGCCACTGGTATTAGCAGGTAATTAATACTGACACAGACATAACACTAGTCACAGCTTCCTCCATGCTCACTACCTCTTGTCCTTGACCTCTGGCACAGTGCCCTGAACCCTGCTCCAAGTCCAGGGGTGTAGTTCTGATGCTATAGCCTGTCTATGTCACCTTTTTTCCTGCTAGCCATTCATTCTTCAAAACTGGGGCAGAAATCCTACCTTTTCTCAGGTGCCCTCTTCTCTCTCCCTTTGTCAGCCTGCCTGTGTCTCCACAGTGCCCCCTCCAGGGCAGAAGCTGCACTCTCTTCTGTGATACTTACCTGACATCCATGAGGAAAGAACAAATATTACATGCCTTATATAAAAATGTGAAGATTCAGAATTTAAGTAATTGTCTAAAAACTTTCACTCTATCTGCTTAAGCACAATCTTAGGACCATTATGTAACATTCTGGCTTACTGACCCAGTTCTTGTCTCAGTATCTCTGGTCAGATCCCAGTCGAGACATTGTAGCCTGTGAGAAACATGAGGACAGAGGACAAGAGGTGGGGAAAAGCATCCGATAGGTTTATGGGATGGCAAAAATCAGCTGACGCAAAAGTCAGTTAGGGCATAGAAAATGGTAAAGAACTAAAGATCGAAAAGGTAGCTTGGGGATAAACAATGAAAGACATTGCCCAACTTTTATACTAAATATACTATTCAAAAACAAAACAAATGAAGGAGAGGAAAACTAGTATGAGCCAGCCAGGCAGGAGCAGATCGAGCCCATGCGGACACTCCCCTCTTGTCCACTGGGACTGGCCTAAGTGTAAACGTGTGCCCCAGACAGCACCAATCAGTGACCTTTTTGAAATTTGGTCTGTAAGTGATGGAAGAAAGTAACTCTTGCTATAAGCTGAGCTGTCAGGTACTGGTTTGGTGGGGTCAGGGGACTCCTTCCCTCCCCTCTGCCAATGAGTAAGAGAGGTGGTGCTGAGTCAGGAAAGGGTCAGAAGGAGAAACAGAGGCAGGTAAGGCATGTGCAGGGTCGTCTGAGCCAGAGGTCCCTGACGACCCTGGTCTTTCCACGTACTGAACAGTGTCTCTTCGGCCTCACCTACGCCTGGAGTCCGAGTCTGTGATTTCAACATGAAGAGCTCTACACTACCTACATTCCAACTACATTTCCCGTTACTCAATCGTGTCGGCCAAGCTTGATTTTCCTATTTCCTGAACACATCCATAGCCCGGCCTAGAACATTTCCTCGAATTAGTCTCCTTTCATTTTATTTGTTTGTATCAAATTTGTATCCACTTATCAAGCTCTACTTAATAAGTCACGTATGAATGATACACGTACAGAGGTAATCATTTTAGATGCTATGTGAATGGAAAAAACAGGTAATACCAATACCTCCTGAGAGTGGATTAAATGCTAAGAAGGGGCCAGCCCTATAGACTGGTCGTTAAGGGAGCAGGATCCCACATGGCCAACTGCATGGCTCTAATACCAGACCCGATGGCTTGAAAAACGCACCAGGTGTGTGTGTGTGCATGCCCAAAATTCTGACAGGAGGTGAAGGGATAGCAGTATGACCATGTCCCGTTGGGGCAAGGTACCTTTTCCCTCTTCTGTCTCTGGCAAGCACACACACCCACCCTCTGGCAAAAGAAAAGAATAAAATAAATGTTCAAAAAACCATTTATGTAACAGAAAAATACACAAACATTAAGATGATTATGTAAACAATCATCTCATCACACACACACACACACACACACACACACACATATACACACACACATATAAAACATGGAACTATATTCTTGAAACATATAGTAAGCTAAGTTTGAAAAGAGGTTGTATTGTATGCTCCATATTTGTGTAATAATTAGAGAAAAACCAATCAACTAAAAGAAAGAGACAGAAAGAAAAATTATGTCATACAACCCCAGAAAAGTTCTATGCATGGAAGAGCCAGCAGAGGGCGCCCACGGGCAGTTAGAGGTCAACTCAGTACAGCTACTAAAAGACACTGGTGCAATAACAACCCATTAAGAGACTCGTGTTACTGCAAATGGATGTGGGAGAAGATACAAATGACTAACATATCAAGTTTCTGTCTGCCCATTAACACTCAAATACATCACCACAGATTTTCTTCAAAATTGAAAGGCATCGAAGGGATGGTCTGATTTAAAAGCTATTCCACATACAAAATTTGGAGGGCTGCCTGAAGGGTATCTCCAAAAGAGACAAGGTGGACGCCCAACAAGTGTGGGGATATGTCCCAATGACACAGCGACCAGACTGAAGAGGCACCAGCTGCCCATTATAGGATAGCTGGGCCGCTGAAATAATTAGGGTTGGCAATGGCTTATCAATGATTGGAAAAATTATTATAGGAATCCAAAGGTTTATACAAATAATAAAAAGACAAATAAAAAAGAGGGAGAAGACTCTTAATTATGGAAGAATGCTTTCCTGCCCATCATTATAAAACCTCAGGCAAAAAATAGCCAATGGATGAAAATCTAGGGATTGATAAAGAACAAGAGACTCTCATTTAAGGTATTTGTAAGGCAAGTACCTTCCCACAGACTAATCAGGTATCAGGAGGGAAACTATAATAATACAGTGGAAAAATGGACAACACCGTAACCAGATGATCAAAATGGCCATTATCCAAAGAGAAAGAGGCAGACCAACGTCTTCCAATGTGACAGTCTCTACACCTACCTATATACTCTGGTTAGGGATGTAGAACCTGAATCTAATCATGAGGAAACATCAGACAAATCCAAACGGAGGGAGGTTCTGTTTCCATAAAGGAGACGGAGCCACATTCTTCAAAAACATCAATATCATACAAGACAAAGGCTCCATACTAAGGAAGACTAAAAAGATGTGACAACTAAAGATCATACTTGATCCTAAATTGGGTCCTCCACTCAAGGACAAAAAGGAATTTTTTAAATAATATTAAGAGTTCAGTTGAAAAACTGGAATTTGTATGTAGATCAAAGTCTTTTAGGGAGCAGCCAGCAGCATGGTTGCTAAGGTGGCTGGATTCCACGTGGCCTTCATGGTTTGAGTTCCAGACCTGGAGGCCTGAAAACCAGCCCGGTACATGTGTGCATGTGTCGAAAATCCCAAGATGAGAACGGAGAGGAGACTGTAGTGTAGCCATCCCCGGTGGGGCTGAGTTTTCAACTGCTCTCCCACCACCTCTCATTCTCCCTGTCTCTCTCTGGCAAGCACGCATGCCTTACAGTAGAAAACAGAAAAGTCTTGAATCAATTTCAAATTTACTGTATTTGTCAACTATAGTGTTATTAAATGAGATAGGAAATATAAGGTGAAGTATTTAGGGGCCAAGGGCCATGATATACGCAACTTTCTCTCAAATAGTTCAGAATATAAAATGCTATGCATACGTCATGTTTACACATACACAGAGTAATAAAAGGACGGGGTAAAATGTTAACAGTGAGTGAAATCTGAGTGGAGAACACAAATGTTCTTTTTTAATTGCCAGAGGGCATGTGTGCTCGCCAGAGAGAGAGAAGAAAGAACACCCCCCTCTCCCCAATGGGGTGTAATCATGCCTCAGCCCTTCTCCAACTCTCCATCCCATCAGGACTCGGGGTACACATGGACACACACCATAAGTGCTTTTCAAGCTGCCACAGCCAGGAGTCGAACCACAGTAGGCCACGTGGGATTCGGCTCCCCTAACTGCTAAGCTACAGGGCCAGTCCCAAATATTCTTTATACTAACTATTCTTATTCTTGCAATCTTTCTGTAAATTTGGAAAAGATTTTTTTAGAAGATTGAGAAAAATGTTCTGCATCAGATTTAGCACTCTGCAACAGAAAGGAGCAGGCTGCTTTTCACAGCAATAACGGGGTGTGTCTTCCCCATCACAAGGAGGCAGAAATAGCTTCCAGAGGTAGTACTACGTCCACTCGGTCATCTCAGGATGGCTGCCGCCACTACTGTTCTCTAGCCTACCAGGAAATAACAGAAAGGTAGCATGTAGTCACCGCGTACCTAGGTAACCAACTCCAATATGCAGATGTTTCATGTATCAACAGTTTGAGTTGTAGTGGCATGGTCACTCTTCACACTGGTGGTTCCCAGGTTCAGGGGAAGGACCTCCAGTGTGACCGGACATGTACAAGAGCCACCTGGGGAGCCCTGTGAAACCACAGGTTCTGATTCAGAATGTCCAAGTAGTGCCCGATTCAGCTTGTTACAGACGAGCTCCAGGTAACTTCTCGAGCTGCAGGCACGGCTGTAGATAAGAGCTGCGAGGTTAATACTTGCCACTCCGCCTGGCCTTAGAATTAGAACTTTCTAAATACATGCTTTCTGAAAAGAGACAGATTGTGTAGCCAAAGGGGTTTGCCTGGGAGAGAATATTTTTGTTATCCTGCTTTCTTAGCAGTTTACAATGTAAACTAGTGCAGACAGAATAAAACTGGCTATGTCACAATGGGCTGTACACCTGCCTGGCTTTTTGTGAAAATAATTACTTAGGTACTAGTATAATAACAATAAACAGAGTCTGGATGGCTCAGTAGTAAGAGGTCACTTCGAGCCAGTGGTTAAGGAAGCCAGACCCCGTTTGGCTGATTATGGTTCGATTTCCAGTCCCAGAACCCTGGAAAACATGCCAGGCTCATGTGCATGCGTGCCTAAAATCCCAAAAGGAAGGACAAGCAAAGGAGAAGATATGACCATGCCCCACTAGATAGTGCTTTCTCTCTCCCTCTCTCTCTCTCTCCCCATTTCTCTGCCTGTCTCTTTCTCGTCAGCACAGGCACCCTCTGACAATAAGGGAAACAGAAAGAAGAACAAGAAGAAAAAAAAAGCAGGCCATTCTGTGTAAAGTATTCACAAAGTGATTTGAGAGCACATAGTAGTCTCTATGGCAAGATTATTGGAAGATAAAGAGGTTCCGTCCAAGCTAAATGTTTCTAATATGCTGAGTAAGTTAAAGAGAGCTCTGCAGGGGTTCATAAACACAGCCCCGTGTCAGAATCCTAAAGAAATAAATGAACTGGTGAACCAAATTTTAATTCGGAAAACACTTCCACAATGCTTACACAGCTGGATTTCTAGCAACTAGAGGCTCATAAGAAACACTTCTCCTTAAGGGAATGGAAGTTTCTCCAGAAGAGTAGGCACCTACTTAAAGGGAATATTTGAACAAGAACTTCAATAGCCTGCAAGCTGAGGAATACCAAACAAGCTCAAAATAGCACCAAGTCATACATGTGGGCATCTCAACTTGCTTTCAACTATAAGGAGCTAATTAGGTGTATTGGTGGGCCAACCATTAAAAATAATCTGCAGTAGGGGCCAGCAGGTGGCATGGTGGTTAAGATGCTAGATTTTCACACGGACAACCAGTTTCAGTCCTAGACCCAGAGGCTTGAAAAACTACACTGAGCACATGTGTGTGCATGTCCAAAATCCTGAGAGGAGAACGGAGAAGGGACTGCAGCATGGCCATCCCCCCAGGGAGTGATTTCTCACTGTCTCCCTCAGTCTCTCTCCCTGTCTCTCTGGCAAGTGTATGCGACCTATGAAAGAACCTTTTAAAAACAATCTAGAGCACAAACATTGCAATTTCCCCTTGAATTTTGTTAATATGGTCTCATGCCTAAATTTTTAGCACCTCTATCTGAATCTGCTACTTTAGTTCAGAAATGCCATTTCCCAGTTCCAAATTTCCTAAACTTTCTTTTTTAAAGACAAGAGCAGAATACGAACAAATAAACTACAAATAAACTCAAGAGTACCCATTACCTTGAAACTAAATCCATGACTGGAAGCTTCAAGCCCTGACACTCTTTTTTTTTTTTTTTTTTTTTTTTTTTTTCTTTCTAGAGAGGTTTTTGCTATAGGGCGCGTGCGCTCGCCAGACAGACAGAGAGAGACAGGGAGACAGAAAGCCAGAAATCACCCCCCAGGGGGTATGGCCATGCCGCAATCCCTTCTCCTCCATTCTCCTCTCGGGATCTTGGGCACGCACGCACGCACACGCACCTGGCGTGAGTTTAAGCCACCAGGTCCAGGACTCGAATCGTGGTCGGCTACATGGGAGTCTAGCAACATAGCTATTATGCTAACGCTGGTCCCAAGCCCTGACACTCTTGAGCCATGACAACAACCACCACATTTATTTTTGTTAAAGGCTCCTTATTGACTTTTCTTAGGGTTTTACAAAACGTCATTAGCAGGGGCCAGGCTGTGGCATAGCAGTGACACAATGACCTGCAAGGGAATGGTCCTGGGTACTGTGTGGGGACCTCCCTGAGCTCACCAGGCACACACACACATGCCTACAACCCAGGCCACTGTGATTAGGGATGGATCGTGGCATGAAGATCCTGTTCGGGATGCCTGCCCACCCCGGTCTCTCTCATGTAAGAAAGAAAGAAATTTTCAAATAACAACAACAACAAAAAGTCATTACCAGGCTGACCCAAAGCCTAGTGGTTCAGGGAGCTGGATCTTATATGGCCGAATGCAGTTCAAATCCCTGCCCCAGAAGTTTGAAACACACACCAGCTTCATGTGTGTGCATGCCCGATTAGAATCCATCAGGAAGAGAAACAGAGAAGGGGCTGCAGCGTGATCATACACTGGACACTGCTGCTTGGTAGGCTAAGGCCACATGGAAAGCCCGGGTTCAATTCCAGACCCACCATAAAAAGCTTGCAGTGTGTCACAACCCTGTAGCCCAAGCTATTTGGGAAACTGAGGCAAAAGGATAGCAAAACTGTAAGCTTCCCATCTAAGGTAATACCACACACACATACACGAAAGGGTTTAAATCGCCAATGATATATTATACATAGTCTACCACAATAAAAAGCAAGCAGTCATACAGGAGTTAAGACAATCATTCACACTTTAAATTACTACTAGCAGGAGCCAGCCAGTGGTGCGGTAGTTAAGGTGGATGATCCCACACAGCAGGCTGCATGGGTTGGATCTTAGACTCAACAGCTTGAGAAATGTACCAGGCACATGTGCATGTATGCTCAAAACCCCAAGAGAAGACTAGAGAAGGGACTGCAGAGTGGCCACCCTCCCTGGGGGTGATTTTTCTCTCTCTCTCCTCTCTTTCTGGCAAGTACACACGCCCCCTGGAAATTATATAATTTTATTTTTTTAAGAATTATTTTATTTAAATTTATTTATTTGTTTGTTTATTTTAATCTGACCAGAGAGGGACAGAGGGAGAGAGATGGAAACTGAGAAAGCAAGCCAATGGGTCCGGGAATTGAACCATGGTCAGCCATGTGGGAGTCCAACACCCTTAACCACCACACCATCTCTCAGCCCCAGATGTATATATAATTTTATATATATAATTTATACACACACACACACACACACACACACACAATATCTACCAGAAATACCAAATAAGTTCACAATGGGGTATGGGACACAATCAAACCTTTGTTTCCAGAATTGTTCAGAAAACATTTCCTATAAAAAATAGGAAGCCCATCACAGAGGCGGTCCTAGATAAGCTGACACAGTGAGATGCGCAGCTGTCAGTAAGAGGTCAGACACTAGGAACAAGAAAGAGTATACTACCAGGTCCAAACCTGCTTCAGATCCTGCAGTCTCACTGCTAGGTGTTGACCCAAATGAGGTGCAAACTTAGGTCTGACCAAACACCTATGTGCAAATGTTTAGAATAGCATTATTTATAATCACCAAAAAATGGAAGTAACCAAGATGACCTCCAGCAAATGACTAGATAATAAACCGGTATATCCACACAAAGGAGCATTATTCAGCACTAAAAAGAAATGAGCTATCAAGCTCATTTATAAAAACACATGAAGGAGCCTTAAATGCACCTTACCAAATGAAGGAAGCCAATCTGAAAAGACTACATATTGTAAGATCCCATGTACATCCCATGGCTATCCTGGGGATGCTTTCTCACTCTTTTGTATGCTCTCTTCTCTCTCTCTCTCTGGCAAGCTCACATGCCCTGTAGCAAAAATGTCATAAATAATGAAAAACTAAAATAAATAATAAAAAAGCCTATTCATTTTTTAAAAAGAAAAACACACTTCACCTACTCTGCCATTCTGCCTGATAATCCACCAGGGTGCTGAGATTCATCTCCTTGGGCTACTGCCAAAGCTTCCCCACCACCACGGACCACAGAGAAAGCAGGGTAATGCGGGGTTCTGATGAAAGGTCTAAGCTCATAATTAAGGGCAGGATGGCTTTATGATCGGGATCTACGACTAAGGCAAGTAGACAATCCCCCAGCAGCTCTAGTTAGAGTCCTCCCATCTATTAGGAAAAAACCCACAGTGGTTTGAATATCTATTTGAGCTAAAGGTATTGAAAATCATGGAACAGTATTATCACCTTCAAAAACTACTCTACCTCAGATGAGGGTGGTTCACAAAACTGGATGATGGTCTTCCATCTTTCTAAAACTAAACAAAAGCAAGAATCTACTTAATACAGAACTACGACATCAAGTTCAAGATCTACACTTGATCACTTGATTCTTTTTTTTTTCCCTCTTCTTTTTTTAGTTTTGCTACAGGGGGCATGCACTCACTGAGAGATACAGAGAGACAGCGAGGCACCCTCCAGCGACACCTCAGTCCTTTCTCCTTCATTCTCCTCTCCGGATTTTGGGCGCACGTGTGTGCGCGCACACACAGACACACATACCCAGCATGCTTTTCAAGCTGCTGGGTCTGTGGCTCAAACTACCTAGTTGGCCATGTGGGATCCAGTCGCCTTAACTGCCACGCCATCGGCTGGCCCCTACACTTGATTTTTATGATCTCTTTTTCTTGGCAAAAATTCGGTGATAAGCCTACCAAGATGGCAAACCCAGCATTGCCAATGATACAATGAACGCGGCAGCCAATGTTCCTTTCTGTGGATTTCTAAGAAGCAAGGCATGGGCCCTGCATTTCTTCTAAGGAACGTTCTCTAAAGATTTCATCCGCATGCTGATCAAAACAGAACACAATTCTAAATTTAGATTCTCCCTAAGAGGATTTGATTTGAAAAGATAATCCTCGGGAAAAAGCCTGGCCTCCAAATTCTAAGAACAGAAATCAAAGGGCACAGACAAAATGACACACAGAAACAAGTGCTAAAAGATAGAAACCATGCTAATACTGATTTTAATATGAAGATTATTGCTGATCCAAGCCCTAGCAATTTTTCTCTGCCACATTTTCTTATTTTTAATCAAACAAAAAAAAAGCCACTATTCAAACTGACTTCCCTTTAAAAGATTTTATTCTGCAGCTTAAAAACAAGCAGAGGAAGAAAAGCAGGAAGGCCTTGGGACTTTCAGTACTTCCTTCTAAAAGCCAGTAGCTTTTGAAATTAGAATCTGCCTCACCGGAAACAAGGTTCATTCTGGCTGTGAGGTCAAGGATTCAGCATGTGGCATCTTAGAATTACTAAGGGTCAGTTCTTTTCAGCCAACCAGCCTGCTGATGTTTATTAAGTCACTTGTATCAGTCAGACTTCTCCAGAAGATAGATAGATTGATAGATTGATAGATAGATAGATAGTAGATAGATAGATAGATGATAGGCAGATAGACAGACAGACAGACAGATAGATAGATAGATATACATATATCTTACAATTATGGAGCCTGAGAAGTCCGAAAATCTGTAACTGACAAAATGATGACACCAGAGAGATGATGGTGCTAAGTTCCAGTCTAAGTCCGAGTACAAGGCAGAAGACTAAAATCCCAGCTTGAAGACAGTCCAACAGTTACCCAGCCTTTTTGTTCTATTCAGGCCTTCAATGGATTGGATGAGGCCCAACCACGCTGGATAGGGTACTCTGTTTTATTCAGCTTACAGACTCAAATGCTAAACCTCACACCAAAACACCCTCACAGACACACCTAGAAAGCACAATTAGAAGTCTGGGAACCCCATAACCCAGTCCAGTTGGCCCACTAAATCAAACCATTCAAGTATAATAACTATCATACCACTGTTAAACTCAAAGTGCTGCCATACTGTTAGGGCTGCCTGTTTCTTTGTCTCTGTTTCTCCTGTCCATGTACACATGCTCCTGAAGGAAATAACTAGGGATAGCCCTTGGTGTAGAGCTCAAGACAGCTAGATCCCCGTCCAACAGGTGGCATAGTGGTTAAGGTGCTGGACTCCCGCATGGCTAATCACACTTCAAGTCCCCGACCCAGCAGCTTGAAAATCATACCAGGCATGTGTGTGGGTGTGCCCAAAATCCCCAAAGACAAATGGAGGAAAAGGGATTGTGGCATAGTCAGCTCCCTTGGGAGGTGAGTCTCATTTTTCCTCTCACTGACTGGAAAGTGCATGCACCCTATGGTAAAAAACTAAAAAAGACAGCTGGATCCCACTTAGCTGACTGTGTAGTTTGAGTCCTGGATCTCATGGCTTGAGAAATATGCTGGGCGTGTGTGTGTGCATGCCAAAAAATCCTAAAAAGAGGAAGAAAATGGAAAAGAAACTGCAGTGTGACCATTCCCCATAGGGAGGTACACATGCACTCATTCTCTCTCTCTTCCCCGGAAGTGTACATGTTCTCTGGTAAAATTTAAAAAGAAAGGGGACCAGCAGATGGCGTAATGGCTACAACACTGGACTCCTATGTAGTCGATCATGGTTCAAGTCCCAGACCTGGTGGCTTAAATTCACACTGGGCACATGTGCGTGCATGCCCAAGATCCTGAGAGGAGAATGGAGGAGAAGGGACTGTGGTGTGGCCATACCCCCTGGAGAGTGATTTCTCGCTTTCTGTCTCTGTCTCTCTCTGTCTTTCTGGTGAGCACACATGCCCTATAGCAAAAACCTCTCCAAAAATAAAAAATAAATAAATAAAAAGAAAGAAACTTAAAAATAGTAATTAATTAATGTCACTGCCCAGTTCAAAACTTTCGATGGCTCCCACTTATCAAATAAAACCCAAGCAACCTCTCAGAGATTCTGGACACTCCAAAATTAGGTCCTAACTGACCCCTTCTATTCTAAATTCCCTAATTAGCAATCTAGAAAGCCCTCTGCCTCTTGACGTCTTACCCCTGTGCCTTTGTTCCTTTATCCTTTTTTAGAATTCCTTGTTTATACTACAAATCTTCTATCATCATACGTACTGTAAAGAAAATATCGTGCTCCAAGATCTCTGAAATGATATCTTTTTCAAGTGCGTTCCTGAATTCATAGGCATCACATGGTCAACTCCTAAGGCTGTTTCCACCACGTGCTGCCTTCCCATACTTCCCTGTGCTGCGTTAAGCATGTCTGAGTCATATCTCCTCCAGTGAGGATGGCTGAAGGCATTGATGGGATCTAGAGCACACCTGCTTCCTACACAACAGCTTCCTGGTGTGTGGCACATTTCCCAAGGAAGGTCAAGCAGAGTCATTGTCACTTATAATGCTCCCTTACTTTATTCAAATTTCTATACAAGCACCTTTTTAAGCTCTAACTCTTTTAAGTACAGAGACTGTCCTATATCCTACCACTGGACCTTGCTTTTGAAGTTCCAGCTGACTGGTTAGTCCAAAGATCATCCAACCTGTAGAGTGAAGAGAGGGGTGGCAAAAAATCTCCACCCAATCAGAGTGTTCTACAATGAACAGTGACTGGACAGATCAGTCTGATCTCTTCTCTGAACAAGAGTCTAAAGTGAAGACATCAGGAGTCAGTATGTACTGACGTGAACAGGAGCCACAATGACATAAAGAGAGACAAAACAGAAAGATCAAGTCACATAAGCAGCAGGAAAGGTGGAGGGACCATAACAGCAGAGGTCACAAAAAAAAGCAATGAAGGAATGCATCTCTGAGGTGACAATTACAGATGCATCTTGACTTACAGAGGTGTGATCTCCTTATAAACTCGTTATAAATTGAAAAAATGCTAAGTCAAAAATTCATTTAATACACCCAACCTACATCAAACACACTCAAAATACATTAGCCTACAGTTAAGCAAAATCATCTAACACAAAGCCTATTTTAAAGTATTGACTATCTCAAGTAATTTATTCAATACTGTACTGACAGTGAAAACATGAATGCAATCCTTATTAAGCCAAACTGTTAAGCCAAAGTCATTGTTGATTTTTTTAAAATGGCAGCCTACATCATTATAAAGGTGAAAAATCTTTAGTTGAACCATTGCTAAAAAGATAACCCACAGAATAGGAGAAAAAATTTGAACATCATATAATATGATAAGATTTGTATCTTGAACATATAAAGAACTGTTGTAACTCGATAATAAAAAGGCAAATTTTAAAATGTGCAAAGGATCTGAATAAAGAGTTCTTCAAAGAAGATATACAAATGGTTAATGAACACATAAAAAGATGGTCAACATCATTAGCCATTAGGGAAATAAAGGTAAGTCAAAACTACTTCATGCCAGCCAAAATGGCTGTCATCAAAAATGACCATAAGAATAAGAGTGAAGAGAGGGGTGGCAAAAAATCTCCACCCAACCAGAGTGTTGGTGGGACCAGCAGATGGTGTAATGGTTATACCACTGGACTCCCATGTAGTAGACACAGTTCCAGTCCTGTGGCTGGTTTTAAGGCCAGTGGCTTAAAACTCATGCCAGGCCCGTGTGTGTGTGTGTGTGTGTGTGTGTGTGTGTGTCTGTATGCACACACGCATGCATGTGCATGCCCAAAACCCCGAGAGGAGAATGGAGAAAAAGGGACTGCAGTGTGGCCATCCCCCTGGAAGAGAGAGGTGATTTCTCACTTTTTTCTCTGTCTCTTGGAGAGCACATGCGCCTTATAGTAAAAATCTCTTTAAAAAAAAAAAAAAAAAAGTATTGGTAAGGATACAGAGGAAACTAAAATCTTCACCCACTCCTTGCAGGAATATAAAAAAGTCTATACACTTTGGAAAATAGCCTTGCTTCCTCAAAAGGTTAAACAGAGAGTCACCATTTGACCCACCAAGCACTCCTAGGTGTAAATCCAAGACAAACGAAAACATGTCTGCACAAAAAAAGTGTAAATGTACACGAGAGCTAAAAGTAGTCAAAAACAGAAACAATCCAAATGCCCATCAACCGCTGAATAGATAAATAAAATACAGTACGCCTTAAAGGAGATTTCCAGTGATAAAGAAATGAGGTACGCATCCATGCTACACCATGGATAGACCTTGAAAATATCAAGCCAAGTAAAAGAAGTCAGTCACAAAAGGCCACATATGTCTAATTCCATTTATATGAAATACCCAAAATAGGCAAATAGAGACAGAAAACATATTAGTGTTTGTTTAGGGCTGGGGGTGAAGGAGAAGAGAGAGGAGTGAGGACTAACTGCTAATGGGTAAGGAGTGTCTTTTCAGGGTGATGTTCTAAAACAGATAAAGCTGTTGTTAGTAAAACTGTTCATTTAAAAAGTGTAGTGTAACATGTGTAGTATAATCCCATGTGTACACGTTTTATCCATGGGTTTATATGTGTGCTGGTACATGGAAGAAAGTTTTCTGGGAAAAACGTTGGGAAACCTAATAATTTTGGAAAGGGGGATATGGTAAATGGGTTATAGAAAGAGAATTTCAATTTTCATTTTATACCCTGTTCAAGTAAAGATTACTTACACCATATAAAATTTTAACTTTTCTTAAATTAAAAGATGGACTTTATATGGTATGGAAAGCACACAGTAGAGTAGGTGAGTGCTATCCAGGGAAGCCTGATGACTGTGGTTTGAATCCTAGTCCCAACAGCTTGGAAAAAACACCTGGCACATGTACATGCATGCTCAAAATCCTGACAGGGTAAGAAATGGAGAAAAAAAGGATTATGGTATGGCCATGTCCCATTAAGGGTGTTCTCTCGCTCTCTGGTAAGTGCACATTTCCACAGGAAATTCTTTAAAAATTAAATAATAAAATAAAAAGCACACAGTACTGACATAAGAATAAATAAAACCTACCAAAGTCCAGAAATAGATCCATGGATACAGAGAAATTTAATATATGAAAATAATTATATTTATATGAGTGCAGAAAAGAGAAACCTTCCCTAATTCAAGCCAGAAATTCCAGATGGAATAAAAAGCCACTTAGAAACATTAGAAAATATACACAATGAAAATGTTACAAAAATTATATTAGTTTCATTCCTTTGTTAGAGATGATCCCTATAAGATGAAAAACCCTTAACATTACTAAAGAGTGCCAAGTTGACTATATACAATTTAAACTGTTACAGTAAAAATAAATAAATAAATAAACCACCTAAGTTAAATGATCAGTGTATGTTAGTCTCCACTGGGCTGGACTGAGGTGTATATCATGCTGGGTAAAGTCTCTTCACAATCTAAATAATAATATAGCAATTTAATGTATGAATAATAATAAAAAATATTTTAAAAATAAGGGAGAAATAATCATATGATAATCTCAATATAGAAAGAAAAACCTTTTAAAAAAAAAGTGAAAAAAAATATTTACAATGAACAAAAGCTTACATACTTGTCACCACACATAAATAAGAATTCAATAGATAGTATCTTAAAATAACATCATTAGAAATAAATTGATCATTTTAAGTAAAATCACAAGTGGACTGAATTACAGATTGATTTTTAAAAGGTACTGGTGGAACTAAAATACAATAGAGGTAAAGTACAGCCTTAATCTGAAATGGTTCAATTTTTTATCAACATTGTCATTTGGCACTCTTTAATGAGCAATATGAATGGAATGTTTATTACAATCATTTCAGTTAGAGGCCAGCTTCATAGCTCAGTGGTTAAACATTGAGCATTGGAAGACAGATCCCACATGGCCAACCACAGCTTGAAAACCATGCTGGGCGTGTGTATATATGCCCCAAGTTCTGATGAGAAGTAGGAATGGAAGAAAAAGGATCATGGCATGACCATGCCATACTGGTCAGCACTCCTACGCCATATTGTGACCATGCCTCACCTTCCCTCATGAGTACATGTACCCTCCAGCCAAAAAAAAAAAAAAATTATCTTGGCTAAAAAAAAAAAAATACCACCACCACTAAAAATAGTAATAATAATTCTCAATAAGTAGGTTTTCTACAATTACCTTGTTTTACAACACAGATAGTATACATATGATATTTAAAGAACAAAAAGAAACCATTTTAGAAATTCAAGTGTATTTATGTTGTTGTTCTCTTCTATCCACATCAATTTGTGAACATGCCCAGCAGGGTACAAGATCATTACCAAGGCAACTATAATAAAATCAACAGTGTAGCATCTTCCACTAAGAACTACTAATCACTTTTAAACCAAGGGTTACTTCAGGTGAGCACAGCAAAACTGTCACCATTTCACAGCCCCTGAAAAGCAAGACTTGACACTGACAGGAGCCCCCGTGAACATGAAAGTGACAGGACCCTCCTTCGAGCAGGATAAGAGGCCACATTATTCAATTCAATTAAAAGATTATGGCCACAGAGACAGGATTTGGACGGACTGTTTTAATAACGAGCTCTCAGAGAGCCTTAGGTTTACTCCTACTTAAGGCAGCCATTAATCCTCATGAATGCCACCCTGCAAAACGAACAAATATCTTGTGCGAAAGCAGTCAAGCCCAAGCAGACCATCCCAACTAATCCTCTGAAACCTCGGGAAAATGTAATATAATCATCTCCCCCTAAACACTGTGTGTTTGTGATGAGGAGTTCCTACTAAGATTACATTCTTACTTACTATAAATTAATTCCAAAACAGCCCAAGCCCAGACCTAAGCAGGCCACCTTCAAGACACTAAACCCACACTGGGTGGTCTGCCTTTGCTCCCCTCACGCATGGGCAGCCTGGTTTACAGTGCAGGGCTCCAGCCTGACTCGATCTTTTTCTTTATTCATTCAGAAGGTTTTCACTGATTTCTAGCCATGTTCCTAGAGCTACGGGTAATAAGACAGTGAAAGGTTTGTTGTTTGACTTTTTAAATGATCACTATGGGGACCAGCAGATGGCATAACGGCTATGTCACTGGACTCCCAAGCAGATGGCATAACGGCTATGTCACTGGACTCCCATAGTCGACCGCAGTTCGAGTCCCGGACCTGGTGGCTTAAACTCACGCTGGGGGCATGTGCGTGCGTGACCAAGATCCCGAGAGGAGAATGGAGGAGAAGGGATTGCGGCATGGTCATCCCCACTGGGGGCAGGGGTGGGGGCGGTGAGAGAAGAGAATAGAGAAGGGATTGCGGTGTGGCCATCCCCACTGGGGGGGTGGAGGGGGGTGGTGATTTCTTGCTTTCTGTCTCTGTTTCTCTCTTTCTGGCGAGCATATACGCCCTATAGAAAAAAACCTCTCCAAAAAGAAAAGAAAAGGTAGGAGAAACACTGAGGAAGCTCCACGTCTGTAAGGATTTGGGAGGGTCAAGAAAAGGAAGAGGCAACAGTAGCCAGTGACAAGATGAGGGCAGGGGGTGAGCCTGTGGCAGGCTGGCATTAAGGCGGCTGGCTCTCACACAGCTGACTGCACATTTTGAGTCCTGGAGAAACGTGCTGGGCACCTGTGCACGTCCTGAGGGGAGACTGGAGGAGAAGGGATGGCAGTGTGACCATTTCCCCAGGGTGGGAGGTGGCGGGGAGGGAAGCTGCTTTCTCTTTCTCTCTCTCTCTCTCTCTCTCTCTCTCTCTCTCTCTCTCTCTCTCTCTCTGTCTCCCTCACTCCAGCACGGGCACATACACTATGGCAATTTTAAAGAAAACAATCATAAGAAAGGAAAAATAATGGCAAGGTGGTGACTGGTGATGGCATGTTAGGAAAGTCACAGAATGAAGGGGTCTAATTACCCAAGCTAAGCGAGAGTGACAGGTAAGTGAAGCTGAGAGCCAATCTCATTCTGAAGAACCGAGCAGCATATTGGAGAACATATGTAAGAAGAAGCAGTATACTGGACAGTACTAGAAAGGCCTGCGGGGCCAAGGAGATGAACAGCCATGTTTCACAGACTAACCTGGGTCCAGGGGTCAGGTTGGTTTCTTTCTTCCTTCCTTCCTTCCTTTTTTTTTTTTTTTTTTTGAAGGTAGTATGTCATAGTTTCATTGGCAGCTTTTCTCTTCCTTAGCAGTAAGTGTGGCTTACAACTACTGGTGTCTTAAATTAGATAAAATATGGTGGCTTAATGTTTATATGAATTTCAGTAACATAAAAGTAATTTATTATCACTGGAAGGGAGAAAGGTTTTTGCTTCTTAGTTTAAGAGCAGTAAATGATATTGACCATCTTTTCTGCCACGCTCATCATTTACTCTGACCCCAGGACCCTCCAATAACATATCTGTCAGGAACTTCGTGTAAATGAGCTTTATTTTTTAGAGCAGTTGAGGTTCTCAGCAGAACTGACTGTGAAGTATACACAGTTCCCATAGAGTCCCTATCCCACACATGCGCGGCCTCGAAGTCCCCCAGAGTGTTGTAACTGATGCACCTACATGAAGCCATCGTTATCACTCAAAGTTGGTATCAGGCTTTTTTAAAACTTATTAAAGTCTCCTGGTGACTTTAATAAGTAACTGTGTTAAGAACCACTGGATTCATGGGACCAGCAGTTAGCGTAATGGCTATATCACTGGATTCCCATGTAGTCAACCGTGGTTTGAGTCCCAGACCCAGCACCTTAAACTCACGCCGGGCACATGTGCGTGCGTGCCCAAGATCCCAAGAGGAGAATGGAGGAGAAGGGATTGCAGCGTGGCCATCCCCCTGGGGGGTGATTTCTCACTTTCTGTCTCTCTGTTTCTCTCTGTCTTTCTGGCAAGCGCACACGCCCTATAGCAAAAACCTCTCCCCAAAAAAAAGAAAAGAACCACTAGACTCAGAGAGAAGGGTTTATCAAGATGGAGAGAACAAATGATTCTATAGAGAACCAAGGACCAAGAAGCTGGAAAGGGACCAGGGGATGGTGTAGCAGTTATGTTGTTGTGCTTCCAGATGGCCAACTGCAGTTTGATTCACAGACCTAGTGGCTTAGAACTCACACTGGGTGCATGTGCATGCATGCTTAAGATCCTGGGAGAATAGAGAAGGGGTTGCAGCATGGCCATCCCCTCTGGTGGGTGATTTCTCACTTTCCCTCTCACTGTCTCTGTCTCTGTTTCTCTCCAGCAAGTACACCCATCCTTAGGCAAAAATCTCTTTAAAAAAAAAAAAAGAAGCCGCCTCAGAACTACAAAGTTGCAAACTGAGATGAAGAGGTAAGCCTAACACAGCTGAAAGGCACAATGTTCCTACTTCTTTTGCCCATGGCAATTATAAGCAGGCCAAAAAGCTGAGAAATTTGGAGTTAATTTTCCAAAATTAATTTGGCTGTTTGATAAGTAAAAAGAAGTACTGCATTTCATCTAAGATGCCACTATAGGATATATTCTAATTTTAGGATCAACAAATTATGGTATTTTTATAATCATTCATGTCCACTATATCACCCCAATCATGTCAACTTCACACCCAATTTCTGTTTAAGGTCCTACAGATAACTGAATGATTAAATAGGAAATATGATGTAGAGACAGCTAGGTACACAAACTGTAGAAATGAGCTGCCCCTACCTCAGCCCCTAAGGCAATGCAGAACATTCTACAGAAACTGACAGCCATAGGTTCTATCTGTTTTGTTATTAAGTCCTCCAATCCCTGAAGCACCACGCATAGTCTTTGTGAGTATGTCAAAAGGAAGTGAGCACCCACACTAGCTGTCCTGCAGGGTCCTGCCAACTGGTAGGTATCCACTTTGGAAAATAAGAAGCCGGCATCCACCTGGCAACACAATCAGAGATAAGTCCGCACAGCTCTTGCAAAATCAAATGTTCATATTCATATTTACGGAGTCTGTAAAATTCTGCACATGAGATTTTTGCTTTCTTTAACAGTCTGTGTTTTGCTAAAGCATTTCTGATGCTGGTCCCATTTTGCTCTAATTAATTTCTCAAAATCTAAGTATAAATTTGTGTCCAAGCATGAGGCTATAAATTGTATACCATTTTGAGAAAGTAAGGGGGAAATGCACTATCTAGAATGCCACAACTTTTTATTTCAGGGTTTGTTTTTTTTTTTAATTTCCTCTTCCAAAAAAAAAGTTTATGTTTTTTATTTTTGCTTTTATGTTTAAATCTTTTGAGTTTTTTTTCTCTTTTTCACAAACTTCCTCTGTTCATCCCAAATGGATTTTACATACTCATCATTTCTATTGAAACAGTGAATAATGCTTTTGTTTTTGAAGATAAAAAGCTCATAATTTTTATTGAAAATTCTTTAAAGATTTAATTTAACATAATACATTAAAAAAAATTTTAGGGCCCAAGCCAACAGATGGTGTGGTGGTCAAGGTGGCTCCTACATGGCCGAGTCCGAGATCCAGCAGCCTGAAAAAACAAACAAACAAACAAAAAATCGCAGGGCGTGTGTGTGTGTGCATGCCCAAAATCCTTAGAGGAGGATGGAGGAGAAGGGATTGCATTATGATCATCCCCTCATGGGGGAGGTGCTTTCTCTCTTTCTTTCTCTCCCCACCCCCTTTTTCCAGTGATGACAAACACCTTACAGCCAATAAAAAATAATAAATTAATTAATAATTAGAGGCCCAGCAGTGGCACGGCAGGCACACATCGTTCTGTGAGGCTCAACCCACATGGGAAGGTCTCTTCCCATCTAGAGGTCTCCTTGAACATGTGCTGCATGTGTGCCCATGACCCAGGGCTGGCTGAGGCTGGGAGTGGATTGTGACACAAGAACCCTACTGGAGGTGCTTGTCTATCTGCTTTGCAATCTCTCTCTCTCCCTCCCTCCTATCTCTTTCTCTTTCTTACAGAAGAAAGATACTTAAAAAAAGAAAATTTAAACAAAGGAAATTCACCTTTAGCAACCACCTTCAACCCACCATGTATCACCTAACAGTAAGTTTAAAGAAACGCATGCCACAACTTAAAACATTTTATACCCTCCAGCTCTCAAATCCAAATTGATGGCCGGAATGTTTTTGATAGAGTGCATTTTTCCTGCATATTATTCCTTCACTTAGTTTACATATATTTTGATGATCTGATGATCATTTTATAAATGCATGAATGTTAACTGTAAAGAGAAACTGACAGAATGACAAAAAATGACAGAATGTTCACAGCTTCACAAAACTAATTACTTATAAACTCAGAAGATGAGGATGACAGTCTGGGTATAGAGTTCTTGGTTCTTTTTCCCTAATTCTGCAACTCAAATTCTCTTTTTCATATTCTCATAGGTGGGGGCAAAGCCATCCGAGAATTGAACCGCGGGCCCCCAAGTTTTCCATGATGGACAGCTGCTAAGGAAAACAACCCACAAGCTCACCACACATTTGGACCATTATGAGTGAGAATTTAAATTGTGTTACGTGGTATCAGCAGAAGGCATGGAGGTGAGGGCAGCTGGATTCCACATGGCCAACTACACAGTTCAAGTCCCAGACCCGACGACTAGAAAATCACACCAGGCGTGGGTGCATACATGCCCAAAAATCCCAAGAGGAGAATGGAGAAGTGATTGTAGTATGGACATACCCCCTGGGGGAAGTTTTCATTTTTTTCTCTTTCTTCCTATCTGTCTTACTCCAGGAAGTATACAAGCCCTATAGCAAAACTAAAGAGAAAAAAAGAAAGAAAAAAAGTTTTGTTACATGAAGCCACGGAAACTTTGAGATTGCTACAGAAATTATCCTATATATAACCTGTAACTTGACAGATGGTAGGTCTCGTTTGTGATTTCTAAATAAATATACACAGAAATACACACAACCTCACATATTATAAAAACATAAAGGTAAATATTACAATATTACAATGGTTATCGCTCAGACATAGAACATGAAGCAAAGAGATTACTTTTGTATTTCATTTTATTCTGTGCTGCTTGGTTTTAGGGGAGAAGATTATTTTGTCGAGTTTTTTTTCACTTACTTAAAAGAATGAAAATCAGGGAACCAGCAGTTAGCGTAATAGCTATGTCGCTGGACTCCCACGTAGTTGACCGCGGTTCGCGTCCCGGACCCGGTGGCTTAAAACTCACGCCGGGCGCGTGTGCGTGCATGCCCCAGATCCCGGGAGGAGAATGGAGGAGAAGGGATTGCAGCGTGACCATCCCCCCGGGGGGTGATTTCTCGCCTTTTGTCTCTATGTCTCTCTCTGTCTGTCTGGCAAGCGCACGTGCCCTATAGCAAAAAAACCTCTCCAAAAAATAAAAAAAGAATGAAAATCAGATAGCTGTTAAGAATGTCAAAGGTGAGGCCAGCAGGTAGCGTGGTGGTTAAGAGCACTGGACTCCACATGGCTGATCACGGTTCAAGTCCTGGAGCTGGTGGCTTGCTTTCTCACTTTCCCTCTCTCTCACTCTCACTCTGCCCCTCTCTGGTCAAATTAAAATAAATAAATAAATAAATAAATAAATAAATAAATAAATGGAGTTAAATAAAATAATTCTTTAAAAGAAAGAATGTCAAAGGTTCTCGTAAATTGCTAGCTGTCCACAGACTTATCTCCTTGCTGAAAAAAAAAAAGGAAAAAAAATGACAATCTCATTTACTATGTTCTACAATACTTCAGCCTTTATCACTTCATTTAAAATGTTAATTTGGTGTACATAATTTTTAGCTTTTACTCTCATTGTTTACTTATTTTTATTCACAGAAGAAAATAACTCTTATTCTCAGGATGATAAAAACTCTTACCCTCAACAAGCAAGATATCTGACTTTAAATTTAAGGTATATTACTTTTTTATCTATTTTGCATTGAATATGTAATTTACCATGAACAGTTTTATCATTTCCATCAAAATCTGGAGTAATATTTTAAAAATTCACTTCTTCCCTTCTTTTATGTTTTCTACATTTCTCCATATCATTTTTCCACCTAGAATTTATTTTTTTCTTTTCAGGAAGGAGTATTAGAAGGCAGAATGACTTAATTCTTTGTAATGTTCCTTTATAAAAAAATATAAATTACAGAATTTGTTAAAACTTTAAGCCTTTGAAGTTTGCTTGAATGTGCTATAAGTTAAAGGTTTACTTTGACTGATATGGTTCTGTATTTATTTTCAAGAACTTAGGGGCTAAGCCAGATTCTAACTTGATAGTTCCTCCTTCTCATCTTCTATATATATTAGATCAAGATGAGTTTATTAATAATTTTTTTAATTCCTAGTTGTTCTTCACTATTCATATTTCCTTGCCTCAAATCACATTCTTTTTTAAAAATGTTTAAAGATAACTGCTACTGGGACCAGCAGTTGGCATAATGGCTGTCGCTGGACTCCCATGTAATTGACCATGGTTCAAGTCCCAGACCTGGTGGCTTACACTCACACCAGACGCGTGTGCGTGCATGCCCAAGATCCCGAGAGGAGAATGGAGGAAAAGGGACTGCAGCGTGGCCATTCCCCCTGGGGGGTGATTTCTCACTTTCTGTCTCTCTGTCTTTCTAGCGAGCACACGAACCCTATAGCAATAAACCTCTCCGGAAAAGAAAAACAAAAAAAAAAGATAACCACTACTATTTTAAAAATCACAAGCATTGAACAATTGTAACAGATATTCACACAGGCATATAACATATTAAAATTCTATTAAATTAATAACAGTCTCATATTAAAAGTTATATAACCACTAAATTTACATTTTAAATTCACATATAAGCATTACAATATCTGCTAAAGCATTGACATGATCAAAGTGCTGTGCACCAGTCACAGAATGCTGTCCAGATAGAACCGTTCCCACCGGGAGGATGGGCGGTGGTGCAGCAGGAAAGCATGGCGCCCTGGGGAGGCCAGCAGGTGACATGGAGGTTAAGGTGCCTGGATCCCTCATGGTCGACTCCGGTTTGAGACCCGGACCTGGAGGCTTGAGAATTAGCCAAGTATGTGTGCATATGTCCAAAATCCCAAGAGGAGAATGGAGGAGAAAGGACTATGGTGTTGTCATGCCTCGGGGAGGAGAGTTCTCACTTTCCCCTTCTCTCTCTGTCTCTCTCTCTCTGATGAGTGCATGTGCTTTGTAGGGAAAACAAAACAAAACACTCTGCAAGGCGGACCCACACAGAAAGGTTCTGGGTTCACAGAACCTGAAGTTCACTGTCAGTACAAGTGGGATAATAAACATCTCTCTTGTTCAGTAGCTCTTCCTACTGGTCAATGTTCCAGACTTGGATATTGAAATCGTGATTGCTGCTCTTTGTAAGGACTCAGGATCCTAAGGACAAATTCATCTATAAACCCTTGCTCCTCCACACAGACCCAAAATAAGGGCCAGAAGCCAGAGAGAGCAGAACTTGGATTTGCAATACAACCAGAGTAGGTACTGTAAGCGGGTGAGGGTGGTGCAAGGGAAGGGGAGTTGAAGCCTGAACGTTTTCAAGAACAGCATCTGAAAGGAAACTTCCTTTTGCTGTTCTCTGCCACCTCCTAATGATTCAAAGAAAGAAAGGCGGTTCTCCCACTGAAAAAATATGAGGGAAGCGTGTCCTTCAAGAGATTCAGAACCACTGGATGACACCCTCTAGTGAATGGAAGAAAAGAAGGTGCAAAAGATGACCTGAGATTAGTAAGTAATTAATTAGTAAGCAATTAGTTAGTTATCAGGGGTCGCCATGCACTTCTGAGTTCTGCCTTTGCAGTTGTCAGATTCTAGCACCAGACAAAGCTCTGTGATACTGCTGTAAGACAAGGACCGAGAAAGACCGAGTGTAGAGTGAAGTCTTAGCTCCAACGCCTACTAGAAATGTGACCCTGGAAGGTCAGCTGGTCTCTCTGGTCCTCTACTCCTATACTTATAAAACTGGGTAATAACAATATCCTACATAGTTGCTGTCAGGAATAAACAGAACATTCAAAAGCCTCAGCCCCTGTGTTCAATACTGTTTGTTCCCTTTTCCTTTCTTCCATACACTCTAAGTCTCCCTTCCTGGACCACTCCAGAGGTTACCTTAGGACGCCATTTACTCAGACAGAGACCTTCCACTATCTCTGACCCTCTGAGAGGTCCTAGAGATGGTGAGGAGGAGCATGGTGGCTGTCCATGTGTCACATGCCATGTATAACTGCCTGGCGGAGGCCAACACCCCTCAAATTCAAAAGTGAATTGTACTTCTTTCCAAAATCAGATATTCATTCCTCTTTTCAGCTGTGCTCATCCTGATTTTTTTCTTTTATTTATTTTTTCTAGAGATATTTGCTATGGGTTGTATGTACTCGCCCGACACACACACACACACACACACACACACACACACACACACAGAGAGAGAGAGAGAGAGAGAGAGAGAATGAGAAATCACCCCCAGGGAGAATGGCCATGTGGCAATCCGTTCTCCATTCTCCTCTCAGGATGCTGGACATGCGTGCACACGCACCTGGTGGCAGTTTCAAGCCACTGGCTCTGGGACTCAAACCTCAGTCAGCCATGTGGAAATCCAGCAATATAACCACTATGCCACCTGCTAGCCCCTCATCCTGATTTCTTATTAACACCACCACCACATTCTCCAGTCCGCCAGGCTTAAAACCTACTCCATACCTTTTACTTCTTTGCCCACCCAATAATTCAACCAGAGCACTGCCAATCATTCCCTCGGCGTCGTTCGGCTCCACTTTTTCCCATTCGTCCTACAACACTCTAGGCCTAGACCACAACACCTCCTCAATTGTAAACAGAGTGCCCAAAGAAACCTACTCCATTTTTCAACCTGGAGCCCAGATACTTGATAGGACCACTTATGCTAAAAAAATAAAAGAACTGTTGGCACATTTGAGAGAAGCTGGGCTTAGGTGGCAGGGATAGTGAAAACATACCAAGCAAGAACAGGGCTGCTTTTCTGAAGAATTTGAGTTTCTACTGTAGCATGTGAGCCTACGAAGACCGAGACACAGAGAACTATTGAATAGAAGTCATGGTTGAAATTCAGATGGGGAAAGTCATCCAAATATAGAAAATAACAAATAATAAATAACATTTCTCCATATACAATATTCCATTCAATCAATGACACGGTAGACAGTGTGGACTCTAATCCACAGCACAGATTATGAGCAGTGCCTGTTTAATCCGTCAATTAATTTTACTTAGTCTTGTTCTAGCTATTTCAGGAATAGCAGCTGTAAATAGCATGCTTGTATGTGCCAGTCACTGTGTGACATGCCCTATAAGAATTCTCTCCACCAGTCCTTACCGCAACCTATAAGTGGTGCTGCCCTCAAGCAGGCACGCCACGAGCTGTGCTTTACAAGAGGAAAATGCTACATCTCCAAGAAGATACTGTGGTCTTTAGCTTCCATTTGAGTGTACCATAGCACTGTAAGAAGGCATGACAGCAACACTGACCTGCAAATCACTTCAGGTCACTGTCCTCTTGATTTTAATATCTCTGCATAATGTTCTTATCTGGGGCTGGTTGCAAAAGGTAAGGAGCAAAGGTATTTCTTTGACATTTACCCAAGGTCCCCTTTCTGGACCGTTCCTCTACAAATTCCTGTACCATCTTCCCAAGAATGAAGCCAGCTGCTGTAGCTAGACCAACAGCCCTGCAAAAATGTAGCAGGTATTTCAGCTCTCCAGGTTAGAGAGCTAGAGAACCCTTGAAATGAAGCCAACAGGACCTTGCCCAGAAACAGACATCACACTAGCAGAAGGTAGTGTGACACAGAAAAGGCCTTTCTTAGCACACTCCCCAGGAGACTACTGCGGCAGTTGTTCTCAAACTTTACAGGTTATCAGAATTATCTGGAAAGCTTTTTAAAAGCAAATCATTGGGTACCCACCAGAAATTCCGATTCAGTAGGTTTGAGGTAAGAGCTAAAAACATACATTCTCTTTTTAAAAAAAAAAATTGGGATGGGGAGAGAGCAAGAGAGGCATTTTTTCATACTTTTACTATTAATAATAATTTTAATATTATTATTGCCCTCACCAGAGAGAAAGGGGAAGTCCCCACCAATGGGGCATGGTCACTACAATCTCACTTCCTCTATCTCCCCATCCTGTCAAGATGTGGGGCGCACACACACACACACACACACACACACACACTTGCCTGGAGTGTTTCTCAAGTCACCAGGTGCCAGGTTTCAAACTGTGGTCAGCCATGTGGAATCCAGTTCCCTATGCATAGAGCTTAACTGCTGACTATTAGATCGGTGTTTCTGACAAGGTCTCACCATACCATGGCCTTCCTGCCTCTACAGGTCCACCCTCCACACCCAGCCTGTTTAGGTTGGGCCAGGAACTGAGCTTGGCTTCTCACAGCCCTGGCCTCATATAGCAGTGTTCTCTGCTTATGCCACCATGGGACATGCATTTCCAACAAGCTCCCAGGCGATGCTAATGCAGGTGCACGGACCAACCTCAGAGGACCACTGCACTTCAGGATGATGGCTACTGCTTCTCACGGCCGGGGTCGGCATGCCAAGGTTTCCTTTTTCTTACCTAAATCACAGAGCAATTCTGCTCAGTCCCATTTTTAAAATCTATTTTTTCCATGAGTGAGACAGTGATAGAGAGACACAGACTGACAGGGTCAATCTGTCAGTCTGTAATACACCCCATCCTCAGTCAGCCCTAGATCATGCAGGCATTTGACATAATTGGGGAAATCTCTAGATTGAACCTGTCCATATGGGTCAGACTCACAGGCCACGGTGTTTTACAAAGGTGCCTCTAGTACCCTTCCCTGCTCACTGCCACATTTTAACAAGCAGAAAATACGACAACATGTCTTTTCTGCTATCTCCATCAAAATATTTTTTTTTTGCAGAGTTTTTTGCTATATGGCGCATGTGCTCACCAGACAGAGACAGAGAGACAGAAAGCAAGAAATCACCCCCCAATCTCTTCTCCTTCATTCTCCTCTCAGGATCTTGGGCACGCACGCACACACGCCCAGCTTGAGTTTCAGCCACCGGGTCGGGAACCCGAACCACGGTCGACCACATGGGAGTTCAGCGACATAGCTATTATGCTAACTGCTGGTCCCTCCATCAAAATCTTAAGACATCTCTTCTCAGCAGAGAAGCCATCTAGAGTGAAGGATCTAATCTCCTTTTATGATCATTCCTTTTCTCCTTTATTACAAAAGAACAGGTGAGTGAACATCTCACCCTGGCTTTACATTTCCCACTAAGGGACTTTATGGAAGCCATTTCCACTTGGAGAGTGGATGTGTCCCAAAGCTTACACTTGTTCTGAGGTACACAAAATCCACCAAGCAAACTCCAGCTTGTCTTCCTCAGTCAGGCTGAACTATGCTCTTCTATGAAGAGCCCCTAGAAAGTTGGTTTTTTGTTTTGTTGTTGTTGTTGTTGTTGTTGTTTTTTGCTATAAAGCGTATGCACTCGCCAGAAAGAGAGAGACAGAGAGACAGAAAGCGAGAAATCACCCCCCAGGGGGGATGACCACACCACAATCCCTTCTCCATTTTCCTCTCAGGATCCTGGGCACACACATACCTGCACCCGAAGTGAGTTTAAGCCACTGGGTCCAGGATTCGAACCACGGTCGACTACATGGGAGTCCAGCGACATAGCCATTACACTAACTGCTGGTCCCGCCCCTAGAAAGTTATTACCACTGTCATCTACTCAGCTGCCTCAAAGGCCATCCAAGATGGTCCCACAGATCCAGCTTCTGCTGACTCTTCTCCACCGTGTCAGGGCTGGTCTATGTGAGTATAGAGTGATGATAGGTGAATTTCAAAGTTAGTTCAGAAAAGATATTCTCACCTCTGCTTTTCCTCACATTAAAAAAAAAAAATTAAAAAATAAAATAAACAGCTTTAAGTTTATTTACATGCTTAATGATAGAGAGCTCAAGCAGGCTCGTAAGAGAGAACATATATGGGTTAGAGAACACCCTTGACAGGGTCTCGTCACACCACGATCCCCTTCCCTAGCTCGTCAGATCTTGCACACACAGTACCTAGCATGTTTCATATCATCCAGGACCAAGACAGAAACCTGCAGTCAGCCATGAGGGCTTCCACTCTGCTGTTCAGTCTGCTACCAAGGCTGAGCCTTTTCCTTCACTCTATATTGAGAAGAAAGACTGTGTCGTGAAGACACTGAAGCAGCTCCACGTCGAGGTTCGCAGAGTGAGGAACTGACTCCTGTCCACGACCTGACTAAAACCATCTTGGAAATGGATCCTCAGTCCAGTCAGCCTTGGATGACCACTGTTACCTTCACTGCAGCCTCATGAGAGACCCTGAGCCAGCCTATCCAGACACGCTGCTCCAAGATGCCGACTTATTCCTGAGATAAAGTCTGCTGTCTTTAAGCCACTACATTTTGACATAATTCGTTACACAATGATGAACTAATACAGCTGCCCAACCCAGAAACCTGAGGCAGCTCAAGTTCTTTTTTTTCTTTTTAGAGGTTTTTGCCCTAGGGCAGTATGCACTCACTGGAGAGAGAGACAATGAAGGGGAAAGTGAGAAATCACCCCCCCAGGGAGGATGGCCATGACACAATCCCTTCTCCTCCATCCTCCTCCTAGGATCTTGGGCACACATGCATACGCCCCTGGTGTGAGCTTTAAGCCCCTGAGTCTAGGACTTGAACCACGGCAGGCCATGTGGGAGTCCAGCAACATAACCCCTATGCCACCTGCTGGCCTCATGCCTCAAGTTCATAACACGAAGAAGCTGGAGAAAGACTGGGATACCTAGAGTTAGTGAATCCCTTTTTAGTAGATGTATACAGTGGTAAAATGTAAAAAATATTAAAGATAGATATTACAAAAGGGATATATACATAGGATGGAAACTTGCACAGACAGCCCTTCACGTTAATTCTAGCTACTAGGTCCAATAAACGTAATTGTCCCAAAATATTTCCTGGTCTAGATGTACACATTATAGTTGTCAGGAATGCCCGAACTGAACAGTAATAAGCTGACTAAAATCTATCCAAAAGTGGTCACCTGACGTTTCATTTTTACTTCCCACTTCCCAAGATGAACTGATCCACTTCCCCAGCCAACTTCAGCACAGTTTGTTTTTTATTTAAATTAAGATTTATTTAGTTATTCATTTGTTTATTTTAGGTGTTTGCCATAAGGTACGCTGGCTGGAGAGAGACAGAGACGGAGAAAGAGAAAGTGAAATTTGAGCTACTGGGTCTGGAACTCAAACCACAGTCAATCATGTGGGACTCCAGTACCCTAACCTCCATGCCAGCTGCTGGCCCCTTCAGCGAATTTTATCTCCATGAACTATCTGATCCTGATCTTCTCCCCTGACTGCCTCTAGGAAGAGTGCCAGCAGAGCTGAGGTGAAGAGGCCCCCTGAACAAGAACTGCTGGATTCTTTGAAACTGAGAAACTGACACCTCAGGTACCAGTTTTTCAACATTTCTGATGTTCATGTAACAAATACACATACATTTATAATTAAAATTTAAGCTCCAAAAACCAATGCTCATGATCACAGCATACAAGGTATTTTAGTACTGTGTGCTGGGGGGGCATCTTCTAAAAATATGGAAAACCTAAGAATTTCAAAATCTTTTTGCTCCAAAATAAATTAATAATAATAATTAAAAAACTATTTAATCCCAGAGGATTTCTGTGCTCACGCCAGAAAGAGAGAGAAAGAGAGAAAGTGCCTGAAGGACCTGCTCCTGTCACAATTCCCTTTACCCATTCCTCCATCCTGGGCATGCGCACACAAATGCCAGGATGTTTTTCAAGCCACCAGGACGAAGATTCAGATTATGGTCAGTCATGTGAGATCGGGCTCCCTCCACACAGCATTTAACCACTGCACTAGGGACTAGCCTTAAATGTGGGCTTTCATTCCATGCTTCCATGAACTTCTTTTTTTGTAGTTTGCTATAGGTGCATGAACTCACTGGAGACAGAGAGGGACAAAGTGAGAAAGCACCCCCAAGGGTGGGTCTTCATGCCACAATCCCTTCTCTTCCACTCTCCCCTCAGGATTTGGGATTCAGATGGAAAACATGCCCAATGTGTTTTTCAAGATGCTGGGTCCTGGGACCAGCAGTTAGCGTAATGGCTATGTCGCTGGACTCCCGTGTAGTTGAACGTGGTTCGAGTTCTGGACCCGGCGGCTTAAAACTCACGCTGGGCACGTGTGCGTGTGTGCCCAAGATCCCGAGAGGAGAAAGGAGGAGAAGGGATTGCGGCGTGGCCATCCCCCCTGGGGGGTGATTTCTCACTTTCTGTCTTTCTGTCTGTCTCTGTCTGTCTGGTGAGCGCACGCGCCCTATAGTAAAAACCTCTCCAAAGAAAAAAAAGATGCTGGGTCCAGAACTCGAACTACATAGTCGGCTGTATGGGATCCAGCTGCCTTAACCACCACATCACCTGGCTGGCCCTCCTGAACTTTTTGAAGTCCCTTTCTATTATACTGTTCTACCCTGTTTTTAAAAAAACAGCTGGGGGACCAGCAGTTAGCGTAATGGCTATGTCGCTGGACTCCCACGTGGTCGACCGCGGTTCGAGTCCCGGACCCGGCGGCTTAAACTCACGCCGGGCACGTGTGCGTGCGTGCCCAAGATTCTGAGAGGAGAATGGAGGAGAAGGGATTGCGGCGTGGCCATCCCCCCTGGGGGGTGATTTCCTGCTTTCTATCTCTCTGTCTCTCTCTGTCTGTCTGGCGAGCGCACGCGCCCTATAGCAAAAACCTCTCCAAAAAAAAAAAAAAAAAAAAAAAAAAAAACAGCTGGTTGGGCCAACCCTATAGCTTAGTGATTATGGGAGCCAGATCCCACATGGCTGACCATTGTTTGAATCCCAACCCCAGGGGCTAGAAAAAAACACCACCAGGTGCATGTGTATGCACACCCAAATTCCAACAGGATTTGTGGGAGAGTCCTTTCTCCCTCTTTCTGTCTCCCATCTGTCTCTATCTTGCAAACATTCCTGCCCTCTGGCAATCAGAGAGAAAAAAAGAAAAAGCTGGTCAAAATCCACAACCCAATAATGAGCCCCAATATACAGTTTGAAAAATATAGCCTAAGACATATTCCTGAGCCTTTAGAGGCCCCCAAAATCCTCCCAGTTAGTGATAAAACTGAAAAACCAAAATAATAAACTCCACTCAGCCCCAGTCATGTCTTTTAATACTTCGTTCCACTTCTCCCCCACCCAGAAAGTACACATTAGATGCTTAAACTTCCACCTAATAAAAGATGACCTTGGGCAGTTTCTATTCAAATGCAGATAATTACCCAGACCCTAAACTTCTACAGTAGCCCTACAGCTAATGACTGGAAAATCCACAAACAACTCCAGCTAAAATTCTCTTTTCACTCCTACCAACTGTGGCTCAAGGACAAAATTACAGTCTTGTCAAATATTTTAAAAGGAAGTAGGAAGGCAGCAAAATAAAACATCAGCAAAAACTAAATTTGCCTGGATAGACACCAGTGAAATACACTTCTGGACTTCCACAAAGTGAACCGCGGGTGGCTGTTAAAAAACTGTGAGATCAATCTACAAGACAGAAAGGACATTAGTGGTTGCCAGGGGTAGTAATGTGGAGGTACTGTAAGTAGGCCCGGAGGTGATGATACGTGCTAAAATTGGATTGTGGGAGCCCTGCACAACTTGTACATGTACTAACAATGGATGGCCAGGCCAGCTCTGTGCGCAGCAGCAACCAATGCTCAAGAGAAGCCAATGGACTGCGACGGCAGTCCGGTCAGCCTGGAACACGTTGGGCACACTCCAGTGTCCAACACCCAAAGGGCTGGAGGGCTTGGAGGACTGGAGGGAGGAAGGTGATCGTAGTATGCTCAGACCCTGTGAAGGGTGCTCCCCCCGTCTCTCTCTCTCCTCTCTTTTGTACACGTGCATGTACTCTATGACAAATTTCTACAACTCAATGAATGGTACACTTAAAACAATTTTAAAGTAAATTACATGGTAATTATTTATGACAAACTATACTTCAATAAAGCTATTTAAAAAAATCTAACATATCTCTCTATGCTAGATAAGGGAAAATGTCCAAGATTGAAGGCTCTTCAAAAATTTCATGAACATGTGCATTATGAAAAAAACTACGCATGGATTTCCAATTTTTATGGACCAAAATAAACTCATACTTTAATTCCACTTTTCAATAAACTGTTTGACATATTCTCCTACATGCTGTTTAAAATAAGCAAATTATAGAACATATGTACATGTCCCCATTTGTCCATTTTTTTTAAATTTGCCAGAAGGTGCATGTGCTCACTGAAGAGAGACAGAAAGAATGAAGGTGAGGAGAATGAGAAAGCACCCCTCCACGGGGAGTGGTCACACTACAATCCCTTCTCCTCTGTTACTCTCTTTTTTTGCGATTTTGGGAACGCATGCACACACACCAGGCATGTTTTCATACTGCTGGGTCCAAGATTCAAACCATGCAAGTGGCCACCTGGGGACCAGTCGCCTTAATCACCATGCCATGAACCAGCTCATCATTTTTATTTTCAATGTGGCCGTACATATACCCCCCCTAGACATTTCTGAAAGGATACCTTAGAGGTTGATCAAGACAGCCGTCTCTGGAAAGTAGGTCTAGGGTAAGAGGGTTTGGACTTTTCTGTCTGAATTCGCTTGCCTTGAACACGCATTATTTTCCTTAAGTACAAAAATAAGCTGGGTGGCAGCCCTCGGAAGCAAGAGGCTCATTGCAATCCCAAGTTTATAATGGTGCTGGTTCATACTGATTGTCCTTTGAGGGAAGGGACACCTGGTCTTTCAGAGTTCAGTCATTTCTCAGCAGAGGATTACATTTAAAAAGGGTCTGTCTGACAATAAGATGTCACGTTCCAGAACCCTCTGTCTGAAAACTTATTGCATAAAACCCACAGGAAGAGAATTTCAGTGTGATTACATAAGATTTAGTCATCTGCTTCTACAGGTGCTGGAACAAACTCATAGTGGTTTCTGCTTTGCAATTATAAAAATGAAAAGGCATTAGTATACTATATACAAGTACAAGACTATATGCATCTAGAACATTGAAAATGTATTCCTCACAGCATTATCAAAAACAAAAATGAAAAAACTAAAATTGAACCAAAAAAGGTAGCTGAACACCACACTGCCAAAGCTTATAACCAGATCTCTGACCACTATCCAGACACAGGCCTGGCTCTGCTGTCTCGCATCGCCTCATCTCTTGGCTTCTGACACCTGACCAGGCTCTTTTCCTGCTGCTCCAGGACAAAGACGCTGAAAATTAAGAACTTGTAGCTCAACATTCTCTCCTCTGCAAGTGCCCCAAAATCCAGCTATCTCCTGGTCTTAAGCACGCAGTCATCATAGAGCTGCCTGATTTATAAGACCAAGATAACCAGATTTTGGACCATAAAATACTAGCATTCTGAACAACTTAACTAGAGACTCCTGTATGGCCTACACGCAAGCTCACTGGCAGCCCCTCCACCCAGATCCTCATCTGCTCCTGCTGCCACTTAAATATATATATATATATTTAAGAGGTGATTGCCTTAGGGCGTGTGCACTTAGAGAGAGACAGACAAAGACAGTGAGAGGGAAAGTGAGAAGTCACCCCCTAGAGGGGCTGGCCATGCCACAATCCCTTCTCCTCCATTCTCCCAGGATCCTGGGCACACATGCACCCATGCCTGGTGTGTGTTTTAAGCTACCGGTTCTGGGACTTGAACTGTGGTCAGCCATGTAGAAGTCCAGCAGCGTACTGCTATGCCATCTGCTGGCCCCTCTGCTGCCTCTTTTTCCTGCCATCCCACCACTGACGGCCACCAGCCCAGCCACCCATGGAACCTGCCTCCTCTGGAGTATTTCTGCCCACCCCTGCAGTCCCTACCCTCAACCACTCTATGCCACTTGAATTGTTTCAACTCTGTTACTCGACATTTGGTCACCTGTACTCACTGAATGCTTTCTACATCTCAGACGCCGGCTGAGAGGAGAGAAATGAGAGAAGTTTTGAATTCACAATTAGGACAGTGTGTTGGTTTGTGTTTTAACAGCAGCTACTGAGACACAGTGCACCTACCATAAAAATCACCTTTCACACAAGCGTAATTCAGTAGGGTTTTCTGTTTTGTTTTGTTTTGTATATCCAGAGTTACACAACTACCTCTATGACCTAATTTTGGAACATTTTTCATTACCCTGAAAGAAACCTGGACCCATTAGCAATTACATAGTGTATTTATGAAAATAATTTTTTTCAGAATTCTAGATGTGCCAATTTTAGAATATTTAAAATGATAAACTGCCCATGTTTGCCAAAGACTGTACCAAACTGATAGAGATTAATATAGTTAATAATTAACACCGCTGGGCATATGCAACCTCAAGGACAGAGGTAAAATTTTCCCTTGGGGAAAATTCGACACAACTATTAAAATAACAAGCAACAATAAACAGAGGTTTGTAGATGGATAGCACATTCAGCTTGCAAAATGCACTCAAATATACTAAAGCTAACAATACGTACAATACACTTAAACATGTGTTAAGAGAGTTGATACCATGTTAAGTGGCTTTATCATAAGAAAAAAGATGGTTTTTTAAGCTACAATGGCTTTTTCCAAGCCTCCCAACCATCCCGATGGTACACAGGGCACTTACAAATGGAAAGCCTGAAGTTCAGGGGTGGGACACCTGATTCTCCGTCACCCAGGCAGGGCCCCCAGCCCAACTCTCCAAACTGCACCAGAGAAGTGAACAAACCAACTTAATCACCACTAGGCGACTGCAATTTCATATCTGACTGAAAAAAAAAAAAAAAAGGAAAGAAAGAAAAGAGGCCTATGTGTGCTCTCAACCCAACAAAACACGCCTTTGTTTTATGTAAAAGGCCCTGGAGACAGCGGCAGAGCTAGTCCAGCTGCCACGCACAGACACTGGTTCCATGCCCCCGTGGAAAGGCTTCTCTTTGTTGAAAGTCCAGAACGTGAGCCCTCACTAAAGCTGAAGTCCTGGGTTTTCCGGAGGTCACCTCAAAAGTTAGGAGTGCAAACTCACAGACAAGGAGCAGTACCTGTGCTCTGCCCAAACGCCTGGGATAGGCGGTAAGAGTGAGAGCCTTTTAATTAAAATGAGACAAAACTGTAATTACTCGACGCTGCCTCCAGAATAACATCATTTCTGACTCATCACATCTTTTTATAACCTGAACCACTGGGAACACAGGCTCCTCCTTATTAACTAGAGAAAACAGCTCGCTTTTTCCAGGAACATTAACTTTTTTTTTTTTTTTCCAGGCATAAAATAGCATTTAGCAGGTTTGCTTATTAGTCTCTAAGCCGTTAATGGCCTAAAAGCGATTACCCAGCTTCTGCAAAGTAATCCATTTTAAGTAACAATGGTTAAGGCTTTCTTGTGGTGACAGAAAACACGCAGTGCGCAGGACGAGCCCTGTAAAATAAACACCAACGTGGAAGCACACCATACGCTCACACCAGCAACTCCCACATGCGATCTGTTTTTGTAAGAACTGGTTATGTGAGCTCACAAACGCTACACAATGCAACATAAATCAAATGTTTAGCTGGACTGCACTCTAGGAAATTGCACATTGCCACCAGCTGCCAGTCCTGTGGCACTCAGAAACAGAAAAAGTTAGAGGGGTCACCTCAGATGTTACCCCAAACCCAACATTCTCTGTAAGCTGTCATCCTGACAGCAGACACATTCGGGGACAACACAAATTCTGCCGTGTGTGTATGTGTGTGCACGTGTATGTGCCCATACGTGCACATATGAGAGGGTAGAAAGAGGACCACAGAGCTAGCCCTGTAGCCCAGCAGTTAAGCACTGTACTGAGGAAGCTGGATCCCGCATGGCCAACCACGGTTCAAGTCCCAGCACTGACAACTGGACAAACATGCTGGATGGACTTCAGCTTGCTGCCCAGGACTCTGGCAGGCTGAGGAACTGCAGGAAAAAAAGATTGCAGAGTGACCAGGCTCTGCTGGGAGGTGCTTCGGCTTTCTCTCCCTGTCTCATGCACATGCCTCTGGTATTTAAAAAAAAAAGAGAGAGAACCACAGCAGCCCACAGCATTATAAGGTACGGATGTAGCACACACTTTGATGTGAGCAACTTTTGGACCACTTCCTTCAACTATAACCCCACCTCCCCAGTAAAAAACTCTCCTGCCCCAGGCACCAGTAACTTTGTAACTTTTACAGCTTGGTCATCCCTAATCCAAACATTGAAATCCAAACTGCTCCAAAACCCCAAACTTTTCGAGGGTCAATCTGATGTCCCAAGTGGAAAGTTTCACACCTGACCTCACATGGTGGGTCACAGTGAAAATGCTGCAATACAAAAATACTGTATAAAATTGTCTTCAAGTTATATGTATATAGTATATATGAAACATAACTGAATTTCACGGTAAGACTTGGGTCCCACCCCAGTATATCTCATTACATATATGCAAATAATCTACAATCTGAAAAATAAAATCCAAACCACTTCTCATCCCAACCATTTCAGATAAGAGATACTCAACCCCATGTCTATAATCCTGACCTTGTATACATACCACTTTTTACCCTGGGTCACAGTGATACGAAATGTAACTCCCCTTGTGCATTAAGCTGCTTGAGGGTTAACAGCATATCACGGACAAGCCCTACAGAACTCATGACAACTCAGCATTAATTTCACCTCCTAGACATCACTCCTATCCCCTAAGTTCCCTGTGACAGAGGACCTGCACCTTTCCCCCACCTGTAACACGCCAGATCACTGATACGGTCACCAGTGGGCATGTGTCCTCACATATAGTACCAGGGTTGGTCTGTGTGACCAATAGACTCATATCACTCTTGGGTTCTCTCGCTCGGATCATTTGCCCAAAGGGAGCCATGTCATGAGCAGCTTTGTGGAGAGGTCCATGAAGGGAGGGTCTAACACCTTCTGCCAACTGCCACCCATGTGAGGTTAGAAGGAAACCTTCTAGCCCCATTTGAGCCTTCACGTGACTGAAGACTCAGCCAATAGCCTCACTGCAACATCTTGGCAGTCCCTAGGCCAGAACTACCTAGGAGCCAGCCCCAGATTCCTGACCTCCAGAAACCGTGCTAAATAAAAAATGTTAATTTTCTTTATTTTAAGCGCTAACTTTCAGAGTAGTATGTTAAGCAGCAATATTTACTAAGACAATCTCCATACCACCTTATCTAAAAGGTTCTTCCTTAGGCACGCCTATCAAAATTCACAGTTGGGATCCAGGGAAAATAGCTCATTTTTTATTAATATGCTTTGTTGGAATGCCACTCACCAGAATGACCTCCTCCTCTCTTTTAAGCCAATTGCATGGGTCAGTCTCGAACAGTGATGTTATTCTGCCTCATGCTGCAGGTGAGGCTCAGGCCTGCATACCACAATAGCCATAGTTCCTACGGCACAGACTGGGTCTGTCTTCTCATTGACAGCAGCTGGTCTACCTGCGCCAGGGACTCTCACCCATCCCACACTTATAGGAAAGGCTGGGAAGTGGTGCCATTGGACAACAGTAGAGTTAGACTAGTGCGCCACAGAAAAGATTTGATGAACCATAGAGAGGCTTTCTCCAGTCAGGTACCACATTTGGAAAATGGGTGGATCAGAGAATGAGGGAATTAAAAAACTACCATCGGACTAGTCCTGAACAGAACTTGACCTCCCTCTACCTTCATAACCCTACACTTCCCTTGTAGTCCCATCAGAAGAGTGTAGAGAAGAAGGAATAATTCATAGAAACACCACCTTAATGTTAATGCTAAATGTTGTATCTGGAATCCAGCAAGAGCCTGCACACTGTATGCGTGTTTGTGTATATGCTCAGGTGCACACACAGATGCACACATTCAAGAGAAGAACATGGCAACTGCAGATAGTTCAGAAGTCCACAGAATACCTTCAGAGTCAGTGGCAATGTCTTCCGGCAGCTGACTGTAGTGGTCACAGAGCATGAACTTGGGGATCAAATCAATCTGGGTTTGTGATTGGACTCCACTATGAACCACATGGTCTAAGAAAAGAGCATCCATTGCTTGGCCCCTCAGATCTCCCATGTGTAAATGACTACAAATTACTAAGGCAGCTGCTGAAAACACAAATGAGATCAACCTAGGAGTCTATGTGAAACACCCAGAACCATGCTTATCAAGTCTTACACTTCCTTCCCCTCTCTGGAGCGGGCCTTGGAGAAGTGCTGCCCAGAATGGGAAGTCCTAGGTCCTAATGTGAGTCAAGTCATTTTTATTTGCCTTGGTTGCTACAAAGCCCAAGAGGCTCCAAGATTGAGAACACAACCCTCTATTTCATTTATGAACTTATTTATGGTGCCAATGAAAAGTCTGATTCCTGGGGCCAGCAGGTGGTGTAGTGGTTAAGGTACTGGACTCCCACATGGCCATGCATGGTTCGAGTCCCAGATTCAGAGGCTTGAAACTCGCACCAGTGCATGTGCATGCATGCCCAAAATCCCAAGAGGAGACTGGAGAGAAGGGACTGCCACATAGCCATTCCCCTGGGGGGTGATTCTCTCTCTCTCTCCCTCTCTCTCTGTCTCTGTCTCTCCAGGAAGTGCACACACCCTATAGCAAAATCTCTCTTTAAAAAAAAAAAAAAAAAAAAAGCCTGATTCCACTGGAACACACATTTTCTTTCTGACCAGAACTCCTTAAAACTTACAAGGAACCTCTCCCTACAAATATATTCGGACTGGGAACCAGCAGTTAGCGTAATGGCTATGTCGCTGGACTCCCACGTAGTCGACCGCGGTTCGCGTCTCGGACCCGGTGGCTTACAACTCACGCCGGGCGCGTGTGCGTGCGTGCCCAAGATCCTGAGAGGAGAATGGAGGAGAAGGGATTGCGGCGTGACCATCCCCCCTGGGGGGTGATTTCTCGCTTTCTGTCTCTAATGTCTCTCTCTGTCTGTCTGGCGAGCGCATGCGCCCTATAGCAAAAATCTCTCCAAAAAAAAAAGAAAGAAAGAAAGAAAAGAAATATATTCAGACTAACTGCACATAGTATCACCCTATATAATTTCCTGCAGCTAACTTATACACCAGCACCCCCATCTACATCTCTGCTTTCCTTAGGTTCAGCAGCCACACATTCTTTCCTTTTAAGCTTCATAATTTATCACTTCAAAGGCAACCAGCTGATCAATCAACCAAAAACTAACATTGTAGAACTTACCAAGTATCATATAACCTTACTTAGGGGATTGAAAACAATGGAAATAGGAGTTGAAAGGTGGCGTGCTGCTAACACCACAACATGTTGTGAGCCTGACCTGCATGCGAAGGTTCTGGGTTCTCCTTCCAAGACTTCCTTCAGTACCCTGGGCATGCGCGTGGCCATCTCGGCTGGTTGAAGCTGGATCCTGGCATTAGGAAGGACCCTGTTAGGAGAGCTCCCTGTCTTTCTCTCCCCATCTCTCTCTGTTTCTTTCACTCACGAAAGAAAGAAGTCAACTTCACCAAACATCTGCTAAGAATTGGATAGCTCCATTTCAACATGAAGCACATTTGTTAAATGTTTATTTACTAAGATTCTAGTACATTCCACTGTAGCGGCACCCAACAAACAAAAAGAAGCAAAATGCTTTCCAGAAAAATGTTATTTATATTCTCATAACACTCATAAAGTATGAAGATTCATGTTTTTAATAATCACAAAAGTCACATTAGCTCACTTTTTAGTTAAGCTCTGTAAGATGAGATCCATGTAAAAGATAACAGAATGTAAATTATATATGACAAATTTTGTAATCAACTTTAAATAAATGTTCACAATCAACCAGAGCATTTATGCTTCTCCAAATAAAAGTAATCTTTATCAGGCAAGGATTCTGTGATAGTCTGTAATACTACATATACTGTGTATTTTATTCTTTTACCTATTAAAAAGAATTTCAAGATAATATTACACACGATTATGAAACAAATTACATCTTCATTTTACCAACAGAGAAAGCTAGGATCGGAAGCCAAATTCCAACTGAAATAAAACATACTTTACATAATACTGAGCAGTTAAAAATGTTAAACATATTATATGGGAGGAGACCGTAAGAAATTGATCAGTACTCATCAGGACCAACAGAGCACATCAAGCTAAGGTTAAATGACCTGTGGCTCCTGCTCCTGTTCCTGAGAAGCTAATCTCTGTCACATAGCTGACATCTGCCTCTCCATGGCAACTGCCATAAGCCCTTCAGGGAAGGGCTAGGAAGGACTCAGATGCCTTCTTTTAGATTCAATATTTATAATATTTTGGAATAGTGGGCTTCTTGCAAAAGTCCATGGGAGGCACAGACAACTCACAGCCCCCCATCCTGCCTTCAACAACACCTTTTCTATCACATTCACTGAAAGGCTGTAACCACAGTCAGTTCCTTAGGTTGGGCAGGTGACAGACTGTCCCTTTTACGTGGTTTCACATGTCCATTTTCTACATGGCATTCAGTGTTCATTTTGATCAAACTTAGGAATTTCCAGGGCCAGCCTCTGACATGGTAGTTAAGGCAGCTGGGTCCCACAAAGCTGACCACGCAGTTTAAGTCCAAGACCCAGCAGCTTAAAAAACATGGTGGGCTTTTCTTTGTTGGGAGGTTATTTATTACTGATTCAATCTCCTGGCTTGTTATAGGTCTATTCAGGTTCTCTATGTCTTCCTGATCCAATCTTGGTAGATTATATGCATCCAGGAATTTGTCCATCTCCTCCAGGTTATCTTGTTTGTTGGCGTAAAGTTGCTCATAGTATCCTCTAATGATATTTTGTATTTCTGCTGTGTCTGTGGTAATATTGCCTGTTTCATCACATATTTGATTAATCTGGTTTCTTTCTTTCTTCTTCTTAATCAGTCTAGCCAATGGTGTGTCGATCTTGTTAATCTTTTCAAAGAACCAGCTTTTGCTTTCATTTATTTTCTGTATGGTTCGTTTATTTTCTATTTCATTTATTTCTGCTCGAACCTTTATTATTTCTTTTCGCCTGGCATTTTGGGGATTTGTTTGTTGTTGTTTTTCCAATTCTCTGAGGCATGATGATAAGTTCTCTAGTTGCCATCTTTCTGTCCTTTTCTTATGTGCACTAATTGCTATGAATTTTCCTCTTATGACTGCTTTTGCTGTGTCCCATAGATTCTGGACACTTGTGTACTCATTATCATTAGTTTCCATAAATTTTTTTATTTCAGCCTTAATTTCTTCAGTAGTGAAGAAGCCATTCAGAAGTAGGTTGTTCAGTTTCCATGTGTTCGTGTATTTTCGGGGTTGTGTCTTGAAATTAATCTTGAGTTTAATTCCATCATGGTCAGAGAAGATGCTGGGTACAGTTTCTATGCCTTTGTATCTATAAAGGCTTGATTTGTGTCCTAATATATGATCTATCTTTGAAAAGGTTCCATGTCGGGGTGAGAAAAATGTATATGTTGTGGATGTAGGGTGGAAAGTTCTATAGATATCTGTCAAGCCCATTCCATTTATAGTATCATTTAAGTCCTGTATCTCTCTATTTATTTTCTGTCTAGAAGACCTGTCTATAGGAGATAATGGGGTGTTGAGATCTCCAACAATTATAGTATTTCTCCCTATCTCTCCTTTTAGCTCCAACAGTCTTTCCTTCACATATTTAGGCGCACCTGAGTTGGGTGCATAGATATTTATAAGGGTTATGTCTTATTGCTGGATTACCCCATTTACTATTATATAATGCCCTTCTTTGTCTCTTCTTACAGTCTTTGTCTTGAAATCTATTTTGTCTGAGATCAATATCGCTACTCCAGCCTTTTTTTGATTTCCATTTGCATGGAGTATCTTTTTCCAGCCCTTGACTTTTAGTCTATGTATGTCTTTATCCATAAGGTGAGTTTCTTGTAGGCAACAGATAGAGGGTTTCTGTTTTCTTATCCAGTCAGCCAGTCTATGTCTCTTTACTGGAGAATTTAATCCATTGACATTCAATGTAATTATCGATATTTCCGTACCTGATCCTATCATTAAGTGAGCCATTTTCTTGGTTGCTCTTTGTTCTCGTATAACTGTCTCTGATTTTTTAGTTTTCCTGGTATAATACTCCCTTCAGAACCTCTTGAAGAGCTGGTCTGGAGTTGGTAAATTCCTTCAAATTTTGTTTATTCGAGAATGGCTTCACTTGTGAATTCTACAAAACTTTTAAGGAAGAGTTAACCCCTATCCTACTAAAATTATTTCTAAAGATTCAAAAGGAAGGAAACCTTCCAAATTCATTTTATGAAGCCTCCATCATCCTCATCCCCAAAACAGATAAGGATATGACAAAAAAGGAAAACTACAGACCAATATCATTGATGAATATAGATGCGAAAATTCTCAACAAAATACTCGCAAATCGTATCCAACAACATATAACAAAGATCATTCATCACGATCAGGTAGGCTTTATACCAGGGATGCAAGGATGGTTCAATATACGCAAGACCATAAATGTAATACACCACATTAACAGAAAGAAAGATAAAAACCATATGATCATCTCAATTGATGCGGAGAAAGCATTTGATAAAATACAGCATCCTTTTATGATTAAGACTCTCAGTAAGATTGGTATAGAAGGGTCATTTCTCAATACAATAAAAGCCATCTATGAAAAACCTACAGCTAACATTATACTGAATGGGGAAAAGCTGAAAGCTTTTCCTCTGAAAACAGGTACTAGGCAGGGCTGCTCACTTTCTCCACTGCTCTTTAATATAGTACTGGAAGTCTTAGCTATTGCAATCAGAGAAGAGAACAATATTAAAGGCATTCGAATAGGCAAAGAAGAATTGAAAATATCTTTATTTGCAGATGACATGATGGTATACTTAGAAGACCCAAAGGTATCCATGAAAAAACTGCTTGAAGTAGTAAGTGAATACAGTAAAGTGGCAGGATACAAAATCAATATCCAAAAATCTATAGCATTTCTATTTATGAACAACAAGTTGAACGAAGCAGAGCTGAAGAAAGGAATCCCTTTCACCGTAGCCACAAGGTGTATAAGATACCTAGGGATAAACCTAACTAAGAAAGTCAAAGATCTTTATAAAGAAAACTACGAAAATCTTAAAAGAGACATTGAAAGTGACATAAAAAAGTGGAAGGATATCCCATGCTCCTGGATTGGAAGAATTAACATAATCAAAATGGCAATTCTACCCAAATTAATCTACATGTTTAATGCAATTCCAATCGAAATACCAGAGATATTCTTCAGAGATCTAGAAAGGGCAATCATAGAATTTGTCTGGAACCATAAAAGACCTCGTATTGCAAAAGCAATCCTGCGCAAGAAGAGTGGAGTAGGAGGCATATCACTCCCTGATCCCAAGATATACTATAAAGCTGTGGTCATCAAAACAGCATGGTATTGGCATAAAAACAGACATGTGGACCAATGGAAGAGAATAGAGACCCCAGAAATAACCCCCAAAGCTTACAGCCAACTGATCTTTGACAAAGGATATCAGTCAATCCATTGGGAAAAGGAAAACATCTTTAGTAAATGGTGCTGGAAAAACTGGGTATCCACCTGCAGAAAGATGAAACTGAACCCCCATCTTTCACCACTAACAACAGTCAACTCAAAATGGATCAAAGATCTTAACCTAAAACCTCAAACAATAAAACTACTGGTGGAAAATGCTGGGGAAACTCTGGGGGACATTGGAGTAGGCAAAGACTTCTTAAATAAGACTCCCAAGGCACAGGCAATAATCCCTAAAATAGACAAGTGGGACTATATTAGACTAAGAAGTTTCTGCACAGCAAAGGACACAGTAACAAGTGTGAACCGACAACCCTCAGAATGGGAAAATATTTTTGTTAAATATGCCTCAGACAAGGGACTGATAACCAGAATACATAGGGAACTCAAGTGCCTTATGCGAAAAAAAATGATTAACCCAATTAAAAGATGGGAAAATGAGCTGAACAAAAGTCTCTCTAAGGAAGACATACGAATAGCCAAAAAGCATATGAGGAAATGCTCAACATCCCTCATCATAAGGGAGATGCAGATAAAAACTACAATGAGATACCACCTAACCCCTGTCAGAATGGCAAAGATTAAGAATATAAAAAGTGATAAGTGTTGGCGGGGATGTGGTGAAAAGGGAACCCTCCTACACTGTTGGTGGGAATGTAAACTAGTTCAACCACTGTGGAGAACAATATGGAGGTTCCTCAAAGATCTACAAATAGAACTACCATTCGATCCAGTAATCCCACTTCTGGGTATTTACCCAAAAGACAGGAGAACGCTCAGTCAGAAAAGTGCTTGCACATCAATGTTTATTGCAGCATTATTCACAATTGCCAAGACATGGAACCAACCTAAATGTCCACAAACTGATGAATGGATTGGAAAAGTGTGGTATATATACTCTATGGAATACTACTCAGCCATAAAAAATAACAAGGCCCTGGAATTTGATAGAAAGTGGTCAGATATGGAGGATATATTGCTGAGTGAAGTAAGCCAGGATATGAAAGAAAGATATTGTATGTATCCACTCAATATATACCGACTATCAGCATTCTATGATAGTGAAAAAAAATTGGAGGACATAAAAGCAGTGAAGATACTTAATGAGAATAGGACAGTGTGGAATGGGGGAAGTGAAGAGAAGAGGATAGAGAAAGATAACAAATGAACAATAGAGAGGTAGGACATTAGTGAGAAACAGATATGGCTTATTAACTGTTGATGTTGACATGTATAGTATTCTCAACTGGATTTGTCTGAGAAGTATTTCATGATGGGCAAAGTATTTGTACAAGCAACATGAGAAATAGCGATGGACTGTCTTAAAAAATAATTAGAATAATAATAATGATTGGGGAAAACATAGAAAAGATATTGAATGTTGAAGCGGGGAGATTAATGTCTCTGTACTGACTGACATGCATGGCATTCCCTTTTGAAAAAGTAATGTAATACAATGTAAAGTTATATGTAATTCAATGTAATATAAAGAAGAATATGATGATAATAAAAAAAAAAAAAAAAAACATGGTGGGCACATATGTGTGTTCAAAATTCCCAAAAGGAGGGAGCAATGGAGGAGAAAGGATTATGGCATGGCCATCTGCCATGGGGGGAGGGGAGGGACTTTCTCTCTCTCTCTAGTGAGCACATGCCTCCTCTGACAAAATTAGAAGGAAAAAAAAGTATGCTCCAAATTTTTAGGTTACCTCTACCACCTCAGCACCTTATTCATCATAACAACGAAAATCTAATAGAGCACAGGACCTATTTAAAACCTAATAAGTCACTTATATATTGGTTTTTTGGAAAGAAAATTTTAATGAGCTATTTTATGGATTTTTTTTTTCAGTTTGCTATAGGGTATGTGTGCTTGCTAGAAAGAGACAAGAAACAGAGAGGGAACATGAGAAATTACCCCCAAGGGGCAATGGCCATGCCGCAATCCCATCTCTTCCATTCTCTTCTTGAGGCTTTGAGCATGCACATACAAGTACTCAACGTGATTCTCAAGCTACCAGGTCTGGGACTCAAACCAGTCTGCCATGTGGGATCTATCCACTCCAACCTCCACACCACCTGCTGGCCCTCTATGGGCTGTTTGTTCATTTCTTTCCATACACCACATGAGGTTCAAAATGAGCAACTAACCTAGGCTCAGCTCAAGCACACCCTGAGGGTCACTCTATTTGAAAAGTAGTGGTGTTAAAATTAGTGCAAATTATGTTGTAGTTTATTAGGTCATGGAGAAGGGAATGCAATGTGGTCATCATCCCTGGGGGGTGATTTCTCACTTCCCCTCTCACTGTCTCTCTTTCTCTGTGTCTTTCTAGGGTGAGCACACACATCCTATCGCAAAAACCTTAAAAAAAAAAAAAAGTATGTGACTGAGTTACTGTAAGAATAGTAAGAATTTTTCTTTCTCAGGAGGGCTGCACACTTCAGGCCTACCCCACCACTGTCATTATTAGATGGGAACATCATTTGTGATATGACAAACTAAGGAAGTCTAAGACACACAATAAAAATTTTATTTGGTAAATTACTGATGGTCAGCCCCATACTATAGTGGCTAAGCACTGTACATGGGGACCCAAATGTCACACTGCCAACCACAGTTCAAACCCTGGCCCCAGGAGTTTGAAAAAAATACACCAGGCGCATGTATGTATATGCCCAAATTCCTGACAGGATGTAAAATTGCAGGAAAGGGGATTGCAGAATGACCATGCCCCAATGGGTGGTTCTCGCTCTCTCTGTGTCTCCCTCTCTCTCTCTCTCTCTCTCTCTCTCTCTCAACAGCACAGGTATCTATGACAACAATAAAGAAATAATTTAAAAGAAAAAGTAAAATGATTCCCCTGCATACTAGAACAACTCTAGACCTCAACATTTCACTTGTCTGATGCAAAAGGAGAAAAGAGAAACAACACTGGGCTAGCCAGGTGGCACAGCGGTTGGGGCAGCTGGATCCTGCATGGCCAACTGCACAGGTCAAGTTTCAGATCCAGTGCCTTGGAAGACACACCAGGCACATATGCACGTGTGCCCAGAGTCCCAAAAGGAGAATGGAGGAGAAGGAACTGCAGAGAGGCTGTCGCCTCCTATGGGGTGTTTTCTCTCTTTTTCTCTTTCTCTCTCTCTCCAGAGAGCACATGCACACGCCCTATAGCAAATAAAAAAAAAAAAGAATTTTCCAGAAACTAAAATCATGGTACCCTTTATTCTGAAGTAATATTCTCCCTGACTGTCAGGGGAAAGGGAGGAGTTTAAAAATCTCTTACTTACCAAGGGAAAAAAAAAAACAGTGACATTGTTTTTGATGGTTTGGCAAAACCAGGCACTGATAACTCAGTGTGAGCTCTCCCCATGCCGAATCTTAATTTTACCACTTTATGAAATCCATAAAATAAAGGACTGTAACTTAACTTGCTCTGTCTTACGATGACTACAGACCTTCCCTGACTTGCATAACACACATCACCACCCAGGACAGAACAGAAAAACAGGACCAGCTGGTTCAGAAGGTGGAGTGCACCTGGGGCCAAATGGCTGCACAGCAGGAGTGCAGCTGGTTCCGCCTGGGAGAGGCTCTGGGGTCCCATCTTGAGAACTTCCTGAGCACACCAGGCACATGCACACCTAGGCCAGCCACGACTGGGACTAAGGCACGAAGGTCCTGTTGGGGTGCCTGTCTCTCTTTCTCTCTCATGGAAGAAATAAATAAAGGAATGAATAAACCTTACAAATAAAAAAATGTTAAAAAGTGGAGGACATGGGACTAGCAGTTGGCATAATGGCTGTTGCCGGACTCCCATGTAGTCAGCCACAATTTGAGTCCTGGACCAGGTGGCTTAAACTCATACCAGGCGCATGTGTGTGCATGCCCAAGATCCCGAGAGGAGAATGGAGAAGGGATTGTGGCGAGGCCATCTCCCCTGGGGCGGGGGGGGGGGGGGGGGGGGTGATTTCTCGCTTTCTGTCTCTCTGTGTCTGTCTGGCAAGCGCACACATCCTATAGCAAAAACCTCTCCAAAAAAAAAAGTGGAGGACACAAAGAATTCCCCACTTACTTATGCATATGTGGAGTCTGACAAGAGGGAAAGACATACAGATTGAAAAAGTCTAGTGCTAACTTCACATAACATAATCTATTTTGGATCAATAGCCCCCAAAAGTTGACCAAAGGGAGCTACTGTTGCTAGGGGCAAGCCTTACCCACCCATCTGGTGTGCCAGTGGGGTTAGAAACAATTGAATGTCACTGTTTTAGGACAAAATTCTGAAAGATTGGCCCACAGCCCAAAAACCCACTTCAGGTTGAATTTCTAGAGGGTCCGGACAGTACATTTCTATGATTTATTCCTAGCAACTCAGGTTTAGCCCCAGATTAGGAGGAAAACAAAACAAATTACCTAGGGCTGGGCATTAACGTGGTGAGGATCCCAGAATCAGGGCATCACTGTCTGTTAGAATGAAACTGAGATAAAAACTGCACATGCTCGCCATTTCACTTCTCTGTATTACATGGACACACATAGACAAGCATGCCAATGAAAGGAAGAATAGACAAAAATGCAGCATTTGTTTATAATAAATTTAAAAAATACTGGAAAAACCAATGTGTCTATCAACATAAGCTAAATTAAGGCATACATATAATCTGGAGTACTATGTAGCATTTAAAAAGAATAAATAATCAATACAGACTAGCACAGAAAGCCTTGCACAACACAGCTAACCAAAAAAAAAAAAAAAAAGGAACACAGAACATTATAGCATTTCTTTTTAGAAAAGTCACAAAGAAAATTTTATGTCCAGCCATAGTGGAAAAGGCAGAAGGTTATGCCTGCACAATGCCAGAGTCATGTTAGTGGCTGCAGGTTCGGATCCCAGCTCAACCTGAAAACTCCAGGCACAAGCACGATCCACCTGGCTGGCTGGGAGACAGGGGGAAGTGTCACAGTATGAAGGGACCCTGCTGGGGGTCCCTGTCTCCCTGTCTCTGTCTGTCCCTATCATCAAAAAAAAAAAAAATATATATATATATATGTGTGTGTGTGTGTGTGTGTGTGTGTAAACGAAAACAACCAACCAATTCTACATGGTGTTCCCAAACATGGTCCCTGAACCAGGAACATCAGCATCACCTGAGAACTTGATAAAAATGCAAATTCTCAAGCCACACCCTAGACCTAGGAATCAGAACTCTAGATATTGTCAAGGATGAGTGTTTTAACAAGTGCTCTGATGGTTCTACGTAGCCTGAAAGCCCCAGCCTGTGGTCTAGTCGAGCAGGCACACAAATCACTAAACAAAGGTCAGATAGGGGCAGGCTCTGTAGCCTAGCGGTTAAGGGAGTCAGATCCCACAAGGCTGCTCATGGTTCCAATCCCAGCCCAAGTACTTAAAAACCACACCAAACCATGTGCATGTGGGCCCCAAATCCTGACAGGATAGAGATATGGAGGAAAAGGGATTGTGGAGTAATCACATCCCTTTCGGATACTTTCTCCCTCTCTGTCTCTCTGGCAAGAATATATGCCCTCAGGTCATTTAAATTTTAAAAAATTAAAAAATTTTAAAAAGCTTTGACAGGATTCATACCAACTCTGAGGTCCTTCATATCTTTATCCATAGTTTCCCCCTCCCTTTTGGGGGGCTTATTTTTGTTTAAACTTAATAAGAACAACGTATTCATGAATTGCTCCTGTAATTTAAAAGTACCTTATTTTAGATACTGCAGATGCTAGGGAGGGGACTGGGCTAATGGTTAACCTGCAATGGTGGTGGAAGCAAACAAAGGAGAGGATGAGGTTCTCTAAGAGCTGCTGAAACACTGGCAGGCACAAGAAGCCAGAAAAAAAAGTCCAGGGGGAATTTTACTCCAGAACTCTCAACAGAGGTCAGCTGGTCTTACTAGTGTCTCCAGGGAAGAGGGTGCATGACAACTGGCCCAACCCTAGTAGGAAGGACAGCTAGTTACCAAAGGATGAAAAAGACAGACAATGCAGACCTTGTTTGAGGAAAACTAGACTTTTATAAAGTCTTTTGTTGTCCTGTTTTGTGGATCCTTTAGTACTGCTCACTGCAGGGGCCAGCCCAGCTCCAGACCCCCACCTTCACCACCGTCATCCTTGCAGTTGGGTCTGCTTAGCAAAGCAGAAGGGCAAGGGACAGTTCCCTGCAGTGCTGGAAGCCACGTGGTGACCACAGCCTGGAACCCAGATCAGCCTGAAAAACGTATGACAACGCGCTGATGCCTAAGATTCTGAAGGGTTGGAAGGCTAGAGCTAGTGTGCTAAGACCCTATCAAGGAGTCTCTCTTTTTTGCTCTTACTGTGAACAACACACACTTTCCATAATAAGAGAAAGGAAATGGTTTGTAGAGGGTCCAGTTGTGGTTGCACATACTCTATGACAGCTCTATAGGCTGGGACCACATGCAAGGCCCTACTTTGAGGAAACAAAAGGTCAGGAGTGGTGGCATATAATCCCAGCTGGAAGACAAGCAGGAGGACTGCAATATGGCTAGATACTATCATAAATAAATAAAGGTTTATATACACCTCTAAATCTAAACATATCATTAACCATACCTCATTTTCAGATGAAAGATAATGAGAGATCCCCTATTATCTCTCTGCTATTGCTATCATCACATTCCAAACAAGGGATGAAAATAACTGGCATTTAATAAAGCATTATGAATTTTTGACTTCCAAATTTTTTTTTTTTTTTTATACTGAGAGTGTAGCCGATGTGATGTCAAAATACCAGGGTCAGCATGGTGTGGACTCCCACATGGCTGACTGCAGTTTGAGTCCTGGACCCAGTAGCCAGGCACACCCAAAATCCCGAGAAGAGAATGGAGAAGAGACGGCAGCATGTCCATCCCACTGCGGAGTGGTTTCTCACTTTCCCTCTCACTGTTTCACTGTCTCTTTCTCCAGCAAGCTCACATAAGCAATGGCAAATACGTAAGGAAAAAAAGTGCACAATATCACCCTTCATACATATCATACATCAGTTTTAAAGGTCAACATCGGAAACAGCCCAAATATTCTTTAACTTTTGAGCTAAAATATCAAGTTCAAGTAAGAGTTTTGCTGTCTGTAACAAACACTCTTCAAATTTCACAGAACAGAAAAAGCTGAATAAGAAAGTACACTCTCACTCCTGGGTTCTGGGAACATCAGCTACTTCAGTGTCAAGCTTTATCCTCTGGGACGCTGGGAGGTCATTATGACCCACTTAGACTGATACAAGCGGAACCCCAAGCTTAAACTTATTGCCGAACTACAAAGAAACAGCTGTAGGCCATTCAACTTTCTGGGCCATGCTTCTCCGTTGTAGAGAAAAAATAATTTCTTTTTTTAACCTGAAAGCAAACACAGTTCTTCTCATCTTCCACTATTCAACCAATTTTTTTATTCCTTTAACAAGGTCAAATTTTTAGCCGTACCCATTTAAGAAACTTAGGTTCTTTACCTAGAGAAGATGAAGCAAAACATGTTATTACAGCCTCACAGAATAGACACATCAATTATTAAAAAATAAAAAAGAAATATTTCCCACTACATTGGAAAGAACAAAAGCAGTAACAGAAGTGTATTTTTTTTTTCTCTAAAAAGAATAGACTCAAAACTGAGAAAATCAACCTAAGAGATTTTAAAGTGTATCAAGCAATTTGGGGAAGCCATTGTTTTGAACTAATTTCCTGCTCTAGGGCCCAACAGTTCAGACCAAACCAAACTGCAGATTCTCATGCTAACTGCCACAAAATCAAACTGAAACTTATGTGAAGGAGGTAAAGGCCCAAACAGACCACTTTTTCCTGGAAATAGAAGATTCCAGTATCGCTGAGTCAGCATATTAAGGAAATTCCCTCTGCATTTTTTGTTGTTTTTTAGTTATCACTTTTTTTTTACTGTTTTCTATTCACATTTAATTGTTATACATAACTGTAGCACACAATATGGTTTTTCAGTGTATGCATGCAATACATACAGTCAATTCAAGAATATTATCATATACATCATTTTCATGGGAGAAATTTACATTCTTATTTCTAGTAAGTATTTCTTCTGCTACCCACTCCTCTCCTCTACATTTTGTGGAATCTACACTTGTCCTCCCTACCATTATATCTTCAGATTCTTCCATTTCTGTCATAGAGTGCAGATATTCAGTATACATTGAGCAGGGACATACAGTGTCTTTCATAGTCTGGCTTATTTCACTTAGCATTAAATCTTCTACATTCTGTTTCTATGGCAGATTAGCATTCCATAGTGTACATGTGCCACATTTTCTCAATCCAGTCATCAGTTCTTGGGCACTTATGTTGATCTCATGTCCTAGCAACTGTGAATAATGCTGCAATAAATATGAAGGTGCATGTGTCTTTCTGAGTATTTTCTTATCCTTAGGGTAAATACCAAGGAGTGATATTATTGGATGATATGGAAGTTCTAATGGTAGATTTTTAAGGAGCTTCCATATTGTTTTCCACAGTGACTATATATACCAATTTACATTGCAACCAACAGAAGGGGTCCCTTTTCACCACAGCCTCGACTTGTCATTCTTTAGTTAATGGATCATAGCCATTCTGACTAAAGTTAAGTGGTATGTCATTGTGGTTTTGAATTGGTTCCCCTTATGATGAAAGCTAATGAGAATTTTTTTTCCATATACCTTTCGGCCAATCATATGTCAGGAAGTTTCCTCTGTTTTATTTAACCCTTACAAAAAAAACATAACCTGCAAAAAAAGGAAAAAGAACAAAAACAAAACAAAACAAAAAAACAACCAACATAAACTGCAGTACCTGACATTAACAGATCAGTTTTCTCCTATTGTTCTCTGTCTTCTCGATCCCAATTAATCAAACTACTGTTTTGCCACTGCCCAGTCAGGCTCTCATTCTAATTTGTAGAATAGAAGTTGTTCTAATTTATAAATCTTGAATAAAAGCCAGTCAGATATACAACTAAATGTGCTGTTTTCTGAAAGATGTAAGATACGTTATGAGATCATGCAGTGATGTATCCATTCCTAAATGAGTCAGAAGCAAGTTAAGTTAAAAGCAAGACACTGGGTTTAAGTCTTCCTGTCCATATTCGTCAGACGAGTCCTAAGCACTTCCTGGCAAGCAGTTTTCAACACAAACAAGAGCCCTGCACCTCTCTATTACCTCAGAAATAGAATACTCTACCTCTGGGTAGCCAACACTGTCCTGCAGTATGGGCTTCAGAGACCCCACCTTCTACAGCAGATATCTGTGAACAGCCAGGAACAGAAAGGAAGACCAGACCTGCCCTCAACTCCCCCAACTTCCCTGCAGGAGCTGATGAACCATGAATATCTTTTCTCTCCCAAAGGTAGAGAGCTGATAGGAGATAAGGGACAAAGGGAGGGGCCCACCATATCCCCAGGAGTAGGAAGGAGGAGTAAGGCCAACCCACAGCAGTAGTGACAGGATCACATGGGCAGAACCAAACTCCGCACCGGCACCAAGACAGGTATGAAATGCTGCTGTGAAAACACTCTTCCTCCTTGACACCCATCGCCACCAAAAACACACCCACTACATTTAATATTCAAAACTATGACGGGCAAATCCAGCTCCAAAGATCTCTTACATGAAAGGAGTCAGACACAGGTAGGTCCTGGTCCCCTTTCAACAGAAGAAACCTGATATCCTGAAAGCCTGCCAAAGAAAGCAGCCTATGCTTCAAGGAAATGCTCTGATTAAGATCCTGAATGTTGGCTTGACAGGGTGTGTGCAGGGGAGGACTAGAAGTCGGTGGGCAAGTAGAGCAGACAAAGAAAATGAGGTCTGCACTTTGGTTATACTTTCACTAGGTGTTTAGGTTCCTGTTAGCACATCTGTCCCTTAATCTACATGTACTGCATATTCAAAAAAGGAATAACTCTTAAAAGATCAACAAGTACTTGTGGGAGAAGTGCTTAAGGGGCCAGACAGTGGTGCAGATGGAACACAACACTCTGCAATGCCGGAACCACATGGGAAGGTCTTGGGTTCAAGCACTGGGGCCTCCCCATCCAAACTATGCACCCTATGCACACAGAGAGGGTGTACATGCCCGTGATCTGGCCTGGCTGAGGCTGGGGGCTGGATTGTAGCATGAAGACTTTTTTTGGGATTTACCTCTCTCTCCCCGAAGAAATAAATTTTTTAAAAAATCATTTTTTGGAAAAAAGTGCTTAGGACTGCTCAGGTTCCTGGGGGGTTGTTGTTGTTTTGTTTGTTTTCATTTTGCTAGAGGGCACATGCACTTGCTTAAGTGAGAAAGGGAAAACAAGAAAGCACTCCCCACCCCATGGGGACAGTCACACCACAATCCTTTCTCTTCTGCCCCTCCTCTTGGGATTCTGGGAACACACTCACACATGACTGGCATGTCATTCAAGACACCAGGTTCAGGACTCGAACTGCACAGCTGGCCAAGTGGGATCCAGCCACTCCAACCTTGGGATGCCAGGACTGAAAGAAGTCAATGGTCCCCATAGATGCTTTCAAGAGTGTGTGGGCTGCACGGTGGGTGGCCCACTGGCTGTAACTGGAATAAGCAGAGGTAGCTGCCTGGGTAGGAAGAACTATGTCCTCAGGGTAGGCTGGCTCCCTCACGGGCACACCTGTGACCCTGGCTGGCTGGGAAGCCGGTGGGGGATTATGGTGTGGAGAGACACTATCAAGGTATCTCTTTCTCTCCTCTGAAATAAAAGAAAAAAAACAACAAACTAAAAAAAAGGGAGGGGGGAATAAATTTCAGAAGGGATTGTAACACTGGGAAAGACAGAAGTTTCTAAACCAAGAGAAATCGTCCTGCTATCTTTACCATTAGTCAAAATTTACACTGAAATCCCTGAAGCAATCGGCAACACCAATCAACCTGAGAACACCAGGAGAGACAGACCTGGAGGACATTTTTCAGCGAAGACATGAAGAAAAGGTTGGGGAACTGTCACTCTAGCACAAAAGTCATTTCTCAAGACCTTGAGTGAGAATCTTTAGAGAATTCAAACGCTGCACAAGTCAGTCCCATGACCGAGACATCCCATGATGAAAGCAAGTACTCACAATTTCAGGTATACCATTAGAAACCACTGGTTTAAAAAAAAAAAAAAAATCCCAGCATAATAATTTTGCTCAAATGTCACCCCTGGGCTAAACTGCTTCCCTAGTTATCAAAGCCTCCTAGGGAAAATATAATAGTTTCATTCTACAAATATTTAATAAGTACGTATTCTCTGCAAGGCTCTTACACATTAAAGTGAATTACTGCTTATAGACTTGAGCTCTTTGAAGGTCAGACTCTATACTATTACTATTAAAATACATTTTGCATTAAATGCATCTTAACCAAAACCAGTGGCATGTACAGGATTAGCAAATCCTGTAATTCTTATGAAATGGCTCTAGTGTCCTTCATTTTACAAACATGCAGAAATGCCAAAATACTTATCCTATCCACATTCAAAAACACAAGCAAGCAAATCACCATCGCTTAACCCACATTTTCTTTCAAAGTACCCTTTGAGATCTCCAAAGTGCAGGCCCCTTCCTGGTGGCCTCCCTTTTACCATTTCTACTGCGTGTGCCCTTCCCATTCTCCTCCACTCCACCTCAATCTACAAGCTTCACCAAAGCCAACACCCTACTTTTCTTCCTCAACGTACTTGGCACCTCCATGGCCTTTGAAAGTCTATCTCCCTATTTCTAAATTCATACCTTCCTCCTCCCACTCAGATGTTCATATTCCAGGCTCACGTCTCATTTTGTTCTTCTTGTCTTCCTGGACCATCTCAACAACTTATCAGCTTTAAATATCACACATGCTGGATATCCTGCCCAGTTCATTCTCTTAGAGATAACTTATTTCACTTCTGAACCCACCCCCAGGGACAGCCCACAAGCCCTGGTGATGGTTTTAAAACAAGTGCACATTGCCACTATTCCCACCAAAAGGTGCTCTAATTCCCCTATTCTTGAATATGGGCTGGGCTTTGTGACACACATCTAACAAGAAAATAAGGTGTGAGTGACACCATCTCACTTCCAGGCTAGGCCATAACAAGCCATACAGTTCACACCTTTGTCTCTTATTATTCATGCTTTGGAGCCCTGAACTAAAAGGTAGGATGTTGGTGCACACTGAGGCTGTGCGCCCATGCAGAGGGAGGCAGGTGCCCAGCCTGAGACTCCCCAGGGTCAACTGCCTCTCATGTGAATGGAGCCTTCTGAGGACCCGGTCTGAGTCTCCCAGTCCTCCCAGCTGAGACTGAGTAGAGCAGAGAATAACTGTCCCCAGACCTATACAAATTTCAGATATGTGACTGTAATACATGCTGTTGACTGAAGCCACTAAGCTTTGGAGTAGTTTACAAACCTCAAGTATGACATGACCCCAGAATGAATTCATTATCTCCCTTTCCACATCTGTCTTTCTTTCTACATTTCCTGTTATCCGTTTCTTCTCCACTCAATATGAAAGAAAGTCCTTCTGTATTCGTTTTTTTCCCTCCAATCCCACCCTACTGTACCCCAACATTTGACCTATTCTAAATTAGAAGTTGCTTAGGAATCAAGCATCCTCACCCTCTATAGCCTTCTTTTTTTTTTTTTTTTTTTTTGGAGAGGTTTTCACTATAGGGCGCGTGTGCTCGCCAGACAGACAGACAGACAGAGAGAGACAGAGAGACAGAAAGCGAGAAATCACCCCCCAGGGGGGATGGCCATGCCGCAATCCCTTCTCCTCCATTCTCCTCTCGGCATCTTGGGCACACACGCACACGCGCCTGGCGTGAGTTTTAAGCCACCGGGTCCAGGACGCGAACCGCAGTCGAATACGTGGGAGTCCAGCGACATAGCCATTACGCTAACTGCTGGTCCCACCCTCTATAGCCTTCTCATCTCTGGTCTGGGATACAGTGACACGCTTCAACTCCTCCGCCAATACCTTCTACTCAACTGCCAAAACCATATTCTAAAACCGAATGCCCACAAATATCAGTACAGTCTCTAGACCAGCAGATGGCATAATGGCCAGGTTGCTGGACTCCCATGTAGTGGACGTGGTTCAAGTCCCAGATCCAGTGGTTTAAACCCATGACAGGCGTGCGTGCGTGCCCAAGATCCCAAGAGGAGAATGGAGGAGAAGGGATTGTGGTGCGGCCATCCTCCCTAAGGCATGATTTCTTGCTTTCTGTCTCTCTGTCTCTCTCTCTCTGTCTTTCTGGCAAGCGCACACACCCTATAGCAAAAACCTCTTCAAAAAAAAAAAAAAAGAAAATACAGTCTCAATTCCTGATTCTTGTACATAAGGTCCTTTACATTCATAGCCACTGAGAATTTTTAAGGACTCACAAACACTTTTTTGCTTTATCATGCAGCTGTACCTTTGCACATGTTGAATCTTCTTTGTAAATTCCCTTCCTGACCCTTTTTTCTCTCACTACTTATAAGATTCCTCCCGAGCCTTTGTCTTACCTTGGGCTGCCATAACGAAATAGCATAGACTGGGTGGCTTAAACAACAGACATTTTCTTCTCACAGTTCTGGAAGCTGGAAGTCTGAGATCAAGGTCACATCTGATTAGGTTCCTGAAAGCCCTGTTCCTGTTTACAGATAGTGTCTACTAGATCTGAATGCTAGTGTCCCCCCAAAAGTCGTATGTTGAAACCTAATACCCAATGTAGAAATATGAGGAAGTAAGACCTTTAAGAGGTGATTAGATCTTGCACGCTCTTCCATTATGAATGAGATTAGTGTCCTCATAAAAGAGATTTGAGGGAAAGCCAGAAGATGGTGTAGAAGTTAGATGCAAAACTCACGCCAGGCGTGTGAAGATCCCATATTGCGGTGACTCCCCCCTGTGATTTCTCGCTTCGAGCGCACGCGCCCTATAGCGAAAACCTCTCCAAAAAAAAAAGAGATTCAGAAGATGGTGTAGAAGTTAATGCAGCTGGATCCCATATGGGTGACTGTGCAAAAGCAACTTGACTACTGGGCACATGTGCACCATGTCCAAAATCCTGAGAGAAGAAATGGAGAAAATAGGATTGTGATGTGGCCATCCCTCTCTCTCTCTCTCTCTCTCTCTCTCTCTCTCTCTCTCTCATTGAAAAAAAAAAAAAAAAGAAAAGAAAAAAAGAAAAGAAAGAAATGAAAAGAGGCTTGGCTTGAGGGAATCTGTTTACTTCCTCCACCATACAAGGATTTAGCAAGAAGGCGCCATCTATGATGCAGGGAACTTGCCCTTATAAGACACTGAATCTGCTGGCACTTTAACCTCAGACTTCCCAGCCTCCAGAACTATATTGCTGTTTTATAAATGACCCAGTCAAGTTGAGGTATTTTGTTATAGCAGCAGGTATGGACTAAGACTTCTTGCTGTATCCTCACATGGCAGAGAGACCTCTCATATTTCCTCTTATAAAGGCACCAATTCTCATTCATGTGGGCTCCATCTTCATGACCTGATTACCTTTCTCAAGGTACCACATTCAAATACCATCCCACTGGGAATTAGGGACTCAACACAGTAATTCTGGAAGGACACAAACATTCAGGCCACAGCAGCCATTAAGTCCAAGTTCAAAGGTCACCTACCTTGGGAATCATCTTCCAAGCTAGAGCTCACTTCCTCCTCAGTTATGGTTATGCAGCTCTCACAAGCTCCCTCACTACAGCAGCCTAGTTATGTGCTTGTTTTCCCAGACCGGTACATGGACCTGGGGGCAGGAATTCTATTTCAGTCCTTAAGAAACTGAAACATTTCATTGGAGTTGGGAACTACTACGTTAGTGTTTTAAAGAAATATCTAATATTCAGTTTCAGAATCTCTATCTATTGACCACCAATACTAGCTGCAGATTTTTACTTAATTTTCACAAATACTTGAAGTGTAATATTATCAGCCTCAGAGAAGTTTAGTGACTTATCCACTGTCTCATAACCAGAAGGCTACAAAGCCAAATTCTGAACCCAGACAGAACTCCAAGTCCAGCATTCCTTGCACTTTCAATTAGCTTTGATGCACAAAGACAGATATGTGGGTCACACGCTGGTCCAGTTACCCTTCTCATGCTGCTGTCCATGTTCCTACCATCGCCAAACTGCTCTTTTGAACACTGCCCTTAGAAGAGAGAAAAAGTGTACATAAGCTTTAGGTAGTATAATATGTTGCATAAAGGGCCAGCCCCATGGCTAGTAGTTAATGGGGTTGGATCCTACAAGGCCAATGGCAGTTCAAATCCCAGACCCAGTGGCCTAGAAAACATGCCAGGTACATGGACATGTAAATGCATGACCAACATCCTAACAGGTTGGGAAGATAGAGAAGGGGCTGCAGCATGACCACATCCCACTAAACAGTGCTTTCTCCCTCCCTTCTCTTTCTGCCGATCTGTCTCTGGTGACCACATGCACCTTCCGACAACTGAAATAAAAATTGTAAAATATATATTGGGTAAAGACATATACTCTGTAGCCAACGTCACAGATCTAAAGACCAGGTGTCTATGCCAAACTAGATGCAGTCCAGGGAACAGTTGTCACTCTGTCCCTTCCTGCCTTGCTCTTCCGTTTGTAAAGCAAGGATACGATCAGCACCTGCTCACAGGGTTCACTGTGAATATTTTTTTAAATGAAATGAGAAAGGCATCTAGGACAGAAAGTGGCATAGAGAACACAGTCATCAAACGCTGTTGTTGCTGGGAATAAGGGTAGTGGCATTACTAAACGTGACCTAGAGAAACACCAGGAAAACAAGTCCAGTCATGCTTTGCTTAATGACAGGAAGAGGCCATGAGGAACACGTTGTCATGTTAGGCAACTTCATTTTTACAGGCAGCCCACAGAGTATACTTATACAATTGCTGACGGCACGGCCTACTACACACCTAGAGACTGCTGTGCTATATGGGGCCCGTGACTGACGGGAATGTCAACCCACAGTGAAGGACTGTAATTACGACGTTGAAATGCGCCCTTCCAGATTCCAATTTTGTTTTAATTGGTTGGAAGGAAAACATTTCTAAAAAGTATGCAATGTTCCTAGCCCTTGACACTGGTTAGCAAATGTAGTTTAAATTGTTCTCGGACTCCAGGTTGCTCTGTCAGAGATCACAGATCTTGGAGAAACATTTTTTCTCCACATCTAGCAGAGTATGATGCTTGAAGGAGCTGGGATCTTTCAGCTTGCTTCCTCATAAATAAAACAAAAATGAGGGCCAGCAAGTGGAGTAGTGGTTAAGGCAATGGACTCCTACATAGCCAACTGTGGTTCCAATTCCAGGACCAGAGCCTTGAAATTCACAGTGGGCACGTGTGAGTGCATCCTCAAAATCTCAAGAGGAGAATGGAGGAGAAAATATTGTGGCATGGCCATCCAGCCCGGAGGGCTGACGGCAGGGGGGGGGGGGGGGGTATGTGCTTTTTGCTTTATCTCTCTCTGTCTCTCCAGCAAACAAACGCACCCTAAGACAAAAAAAAAAAAAAAAAACAAAAAAAAGACTCTCTTTAAAAAAAAAAAATAGAATGATGCCAATCCTTCCTCCCCATGACACTGGAAGACTAAAATGAGCTAATACATAGAAAAGTTAGTGATCGCTCTAAAGGTCACATGGTGTCATCGTCGTCTTTATCACCATCATCTCATCATCCTGGGTTCTAATAAAATGATATATTCCACAGGTACCAAGATGAAAAGTTGGTCATCCCTTTGCTAAATGCCCAAGACAAGCAAAATATTTGCATTTTCCCTCTGTATAGAATTTCTGCTCTGGTTTACCAGTTCAAGCCCTTTCTGCAACTGTGACATACCCCGTGCATTCTCAATGGCATTCAAAGAAACTACTTGTAAAAGATATAGAGACCATCAGTGTCCCCTAAGCTCTACACACATTAGAATAAAGAATTTCGCTGGAACAGCATAGAAAATTGATTTTCAAAAGTATTTATTGGGAACCAGCAGTTAGCGTAATGGCTATGTCGCTGGACTCCCACGTAGTCGACTGCGGTTCGCGTCCCGGACCCGGTGGCTTAAAACTCACGCCGGGCGCGTGTGCGTGAGTGCCCAAGATCCCAAGAGGAGAATGGAGGAGAAGGGACTGCAGCATGACCATCCCCCCTGGGGGGTGATTTCTCGCTTTCTGTCACTATGTCTCTCTCTCTCTGTCTGGCGAGCGCACGCACCATATGGCAAAAACCTCTCCAAAAAAAAAAAAAAAAGCATTTATTGAGCACCATGTCCAACATCCTTTGGAGATGAAAAATCTAACTCTCTTTTCAATGTACACATATACACACACATTCTTACGTTCGTACTTCACAAGTAAAATACCAATTTGGCTTCTATTTACAGACCAGATTTTCAGTGAATTTATAAAAAATTATAAGCACACTTGGAACATATATTACTGTCTCCCTGCCAAAGTATCTTCTTTCCCTAATTCTCAGCCTTTCCCATCTAATCCCATCTGACTCTATTTAAGCTGGAAGTCTTTCCAGTTAATGTATGTCAATACAACAAATATTTATGGAGTACACACTTGAGCTGAGTACTGGAAATACAAACATAAGAAGGCAGTCTCCTGTTCTGTGACACTTTACTTTTGGTCACGCACATATTCTAGTGGTTGCATAAACTATTACCTCCAGTCCTCCAGCCCTCCTATTTGGCCCATAAGCTCCTCTTTCACACCACAAGGCAGCCAACCAAGCTCAGGATACAATGGATCCCCATGCACAGCACTTAACCACTGCATTTTGGGGCTATCCTTGGAGAAACTGATTTTTTAATTTTTTTTGGGGGGGGGGGGGGGCAGGGTATATATGCTTGCAGGAAAGAAACAAGAGAAACGAAAGTGAGAAATCTCCACCCTCGGCCTGAGACAGGGAAGGGGGATGGCCATGCAAAATCCCTTTTCCTCCATTTATATTGGTATTTTAGGCATAGATGCACACAAGCCTGGCATGATTTTTTTTTTTTTCAATTTTTTAGTTCTGTGTCATAGGGTGTGTGTGTTCATTGGAGAGAGACAGAGGGAGGGAAAGTAAGAAATCACCCCTCTTTTCTCCTCTATTCTCCTCTTGGGATTTTTGGGAACGCATACACACATGCCCAGAAGTCTGATCCTGTTAAGTTCCCAGTCCAGAACTTTATCAAGGTCACATTTTATGTGATTTTCATAACTTACATTTACATTTGCATAGCAGCAACATGAAACACACTCACCATGCTTATAAGCCAAGGCATGTAAATGAATAGCCTGTCTGAAACCATTATTTTTACTGCTGATTACCAAAGTGTCTAAAGAGAGAAGACACAGAGAAGGAAGTATTAAAGCCACTGAGAGGCATGTGAGTACCCCCAAAAATGTCATCTTCCAGATACTTACCAGGAACACTGTATTTGATTAGTAAAAAGAACATTAAAAGATCTACTATTACCAAAATAATAAGAAAATAGAAAAACACTGAAATAGTTGGGCTTTTTATTTTAATTTATTGTATACATTCAATCACTACATGTCACTTAGGTTGTAAAGTGAATTTAGCCCACATGAATACACCTCATACCATAAAGGTTAATATTTGGGGGCGGGAGAACAATGAGACGATAAAAACAAGCTAAAATCTCAGTGGTGAACACTAGGTAAATAGCAATCAATCTCGAGAGAGGAACACAGGGCCAACGCCACAGTGCAGAAGTGATACCAGATCCCACGTGGCAGCTGCGGTCCCAAACCCCAGCCTGGTCAGTCTGAAACACGTGCCCAAGACCCCCTGCGCTGGAGGACTGGAGAAGGGGGATCATGGCATGCTCTGACCCTAAAGGGGATGCTCATCTCTCTCACACATGTGCACACGTGTACACTAAAAATGGGGTGGGGGATACAAATGGCTAGTGACATCTATAACTTCTCTAATGAAGGACACATTTTTAAAGGAAATAAGTAACACTTTTCACCTATAAGCTTTGTAGTTTTTAGATTCTTCTTCACGAGAGAGCACATGCATGAGGTTGTGAGAGTGAGAACAGATACAAGCACCCTGTACGGAGTCTGGTCACACTGCAGTCCCGTTCCTGTGACCCTCCTGCCGATCACATACTGGGCACTGACGCACATGCTCAGCAGTTTCAGGCTGACTAGGCCAGGCATTCAAACTGCCGTACGGGATTCAGCTTCTACTGAGTGGTGTGTTCCCCCTGTGCCATGAGCCAGCCCTGTGGACAGTTTATATGAGGGTGACCAGAGCCGCGAGCTGGGTAAAGTGTGGGTTGTTCAATGATTAAAGCTTCAGTTTGGGAAAGTGAAATGGTTCCAGAGATCTGCTACACAAGGAACATCTGGTTACCAGTACGGCACTGTATCCTTGAAAATGGTCCAGGTGGTAATTAAAAAAAAAAAAAAAAAAAAAAAAAAAAACACTGCACAACTTTAATTATTTACTTAACTTTATTTATTTGTTTGTTTGTCTGGGTTTGTTTTTTTGTTTTTTTTTTTTTTTTTTTTTTTTTTTGGCCAGAGACGGACAGAGAGAAAGAGAGAGAGAGAAAGTGAGAAATCAAGTCGCCAGGTCCAGGATTTGAACCACGGTTGGCCATGTGGGAGTCCAGTGTCTTTAACAATCATGCCACCTGCAGGCCCCGGTAAGTTTCATATTGTGTGTTTTTACCACAAGAAGAAAAAACAAAGCAATGACAATGATGTTTTCTAGAAAGTGACTCAGCAACAGGCATCAAAAGCCTTAAACATATTCACACTTATCTCTGGAACTCTACCTGGAAACAATCTCTCATCAAGCATTGTAATAGCAAAAATAGAACACGATCCATGGTTCAGCAGAGAAACAGCTGAGTGTTCAAAGGCAGGAAGGGTGCAATCAGCAAAAATTACAGTTTGGGGAAACTTTTTGTATATATAGGTTAAATTTATTTATTTATTTTTACTGCCAGATGGCACAGGCAATCACCAGAAAGGGAGGGAGAGAAAGAGAGCGAGAGGAGAATGGAGAAAGCACCCACTCAGTGGGGCATGGTCACACCTCCTTCCTCCATTTCTCCATTCCACCAGGATTTGGGACACGCAGGTACACACACCCTGTCCAGGGCCACGATTTCAGCAGCAGCTGGCCATGTGGAATATGGCTCTCCATACATAGCACGTAACCGCTGCACTTTGGGGCTGCCCTGGAGAAACTTATTATTTTTTTTTTAACCATAAGGCATATATGCTTACAGCAGACAGAGAGGGAAAATGAGAAATTACTCCCCTCTCCCCAGGGGAATGGCAACACCGCAATCCATTTTCCTCCATTCTCCTCTTGGGATTTTGGGCACACACACATGAGCCCTGCATGACTGACTGACTGATTTTAGGTTTTTGCCATAGGGTACATGTGCTAGTTGGAGGCAGAGAGAAGGCAAGGGAAAAATTATCCCACCCTCCATTCTCCTCCTGGGATTTTGGACGCGCACACACACATACACGTGCCTGGTGTAACTTTCAAATTACCAGGTCCAGGACTCAAACTGGCCATGTGGTAGTCCAGCACCTTAACCACCACACCACTGGCTGGTCTCTGGGGAATTTTTTTTTTTAATTGCATAGTAAAATTTTTATTTTCTTCTTTTAAAAAAAAAAGAATTATTTTATTTAACTTTATTTATTTATTTATTTTATTTTTGACTAGAGATGGACAGAGAGAGAAAGAGGGAGAGTGAGAAAGCAAGCTGCCAGATCTGACACTCAAACTGTGGTTAGTCATGTGTATAGTCCAACACCCTTAAACACCACACCACCTGCTGGCCCCAAAATTCTTATTTTCTAATAGTATCAAAGACAGACTATAAACCTGTATAAATAGCACATACAGTATGATCCTGGTAAGTATATATTGGGGATTCAATATAAAAATAGACCAGATTCTAATAAAAAAAAAAAAAAGGAGGGAGGTAAGAAAAGAGAAGTCAACAGCATTTCTGTCAAATTTTTCCCAGATAATTTGATTCTAATGTTCACTTGGAAATAAAATCTGGCAAGAATAGCTAGGAAAAATCTGACAGAAAGCAAAAATTAGGAAAGAGTAGACCTTCCAGATATTTTTACAAATTAGGAAGCTACAATGATTCTAACAGTTTAGCTGGTGACAATGAACATACAGATCAAGAGGGAATAAAAGAATATTGAACTTTGGACTATGACAACAGTGGTATTAAAATCAGTAGAGGAGAGATTAATTAGTCAACAAATGGCGTTGGGCAACTGGGTAGCTAATTGTTGGGTATAGGTGTTAAGATTCATACCTTACACTTATAACAAAATAAACTCCAAACAGATCAAAGATTTTAATATAAAAAAATATATAGAGGCCAGCAGGTGGCATAGTGGTTAAAAGGCTAGGCTCCCACATGGTCTAGTATGGTTCAAGTCCCAGACCCAGTGGCTTGAAACTCACATCAGAAGCTTGTGCGTGCATGCCCAAAATCCTGAGATAAGAATGGAGGAGAAGGGATTGTGATATAGCCCTTCTTCCTGGGGGAGGAGGGGGTGATTTTTCACTTTCTGTCATTCTGTCTCTCCAGCAAGCCCATGTGCCCTATAGCAAAAATTTCTAAAAATAACATTTAATTTTAAGAAAGATATAAACTGAGGAGAGCATTTCTAGAAATGATTCAAAAGCTAGAAGCAATTCGTGAAAAGAACCATCAATTAGTATTTGAAAAAAAAATCACTATAAAGTCAAAAGAGGAATGACGAATTAGGAATACAATATACTAGGTTGTCAGGAAAGTCATGACACATTTTTGCATAGAAAAAGACTCCTGACTTTCCCAACAACCCAACAGTAACAACTCATATATCTCGGACAGAGGACTATATTCTGTAAAATAAGAAGCAAGCACAGGAAGCAAAACAGAAAAAATGGCCAACCATACAGTCAGACATTTCACAGAAAACAAAGTATGACTCTTAAACATGTGAACAGAATTACATCCATTTTCATATTAAGAAAAATGTATAAGGAAATGTATACTGACAAACCATTCTTCCCCCATAAGATAAGCAAAGATTAAAACGTGTGACAGCACCCTGGCCACCTGGCATAGGAAAGCAGGTACTCGCACATGCTGGTGGAAGTATAACTGGCACCATTTCTATGTAGCAGAATTTGGCACTGTCAAAACTGAACAGTCATTTTCTCCCATCTTCTAAGAATTCTTGCTACAGGCATACTGGCATTTTTATGAAACGCCTTGCATACACATACATTTGCTGCAGTTTTGCATCAATACCAAAATATCAGGATGAAGGAGTTCAGGACATGCTCCCCCAAAATACCCTGCTGGGGTTTATTGATTATTTGGAGCTGAAGGCGCTTGAGAAACAGCAGGTGCAAGAAGGGCACTCTGACCTCCCCTTTTCTTCCTGAAAGCAGAAGATGAAACTCCCTTGTGATAGATCCTCCCTGTACCAGGAAGAAACATTCCTATCACCAGAGAAATCTGTATAAACCAATCTGGTGAAACTCACCCTTATCTTCCTACTTACTTTTCTACAACTGCAATTTGTTTAACCTAATATTAAGCACCAAGGCCTTGCCACTTCTTTACATCTTTTTATTACTAGATAAAACATATATCCCTTTCTCCTGTTGATCTGTCTGATGGGAGTTTAATTCTCAGGCCCAGCCAGAGACTCTGAGAGGACAGAGGAGCAATTTTCTCTCCCTAGACGGCAAAACTGAAATGTCCGTCAATAAGGAACAAGTAAGGACCAGCAGTTGGCATAATAGCTATGTTGCTGGACTCCCATGTAGTCGACTGCAGTTCAAGTCTCAGACCTGGTGGCTTAAACTCACGCTGGGCGCATGTGCGTGCATGCCCAAGATCCCGAGAGAAGAATGGAGAAGGGATTGCAGCATGGCCATTCCCATGGGAAGTGATTTCTTACTTTCTGTCTCTCTGTCCCTCTCTGTCTTTCTGGTGAGCACAGAAGCTCCTATAGCAAAAACCTCTCAAAAAAAAATAAATAAATAAGGAACAAGTATAACATCCCCTATTACAGTACATAAAAAGATACATCTATACATAGACATGTGCAAACATCCATTAAAAATGAGGCTGCTCCTATATAACAGTATGTGGAACGATCTCTAAAACACAGTCATGCACTGCACGACATTTCAGTCAACAGACCACATGTACAACATTGGTCCCACAAGAGCATAATAGAGCTGCAAAATTCCCATTGCTTACTGACACTGTGGTCATCATAAAGCCTTTATAACTCATTGTCCATGTGTTCATGCTGACACTGGTGTAAATAAACTTGTGGTGCTGCCAATCATACAAAAATATAGCATATACAGGCCCAGTCACTGGCAGAGAGGTGACACAAACGCTCATCAAGGCTGGAAGCCGCAGGGCAACTGCAGGTTGGATCCCTGGGTCACTCAGGGTAAGCGTGCTGATGCCCAGGATCCTAAGTGGCAGAGAGCTGGGAAAGGGAGGCACAGCAGAAGACTGTCAAATGTACTTCTTTCACTCTCTCTCTCATGCACACACGTGCACAGGCATAATGATTTTTTTTGAAGTATAGCACATCCAATTATTAATATGTACAGTACCTAGTATTTGATATTGATAATAAACAATGCTACTAGTTTATGCATGTACTATATAAACTTTTTATTATTATTTTAGTGCTCTCCTTCTACTTACAAAAAAAGAAGTTTGTTGGGGCTAGTAGGTGGCATGGTAGTTAAGGGCGCTGGACTCTCACATGGCCGACCATGGTTCGAGGCCTGGACCTGGTGGCTTGCTTTCTCTCTCTCTCACTCTCGTTCTGTCCCTCTCTGGTCAAATTGAAATAAATAAATAGATAGATAGATAAGAAGTTTTCTGTAAAACAGTATTCCAGGTTACACTGGCAGTAGCCTCATGCATTTGTATTCATGGCTTTTCTTGATTGCATCACTTTCTCCTGTGTGTGATTTAATCTCATGTAGTTTTAGGTCACCGCTCCTAGGCAACAAGCTGTACCATAGAACCTACGTGTCGAGCAGGCTACACATTCTAGGTGCATCTAAGCATATGCTCTGAACTTTGGACAACAAAATCACTGAACAGACACATTTCTCAGAAAGTATCGCCATCATTAAGGGATGTGAGACTGGATTTCAGTGAATGAAATCAGGTGCTGAGCATTTTAGTACTGTGGTTTATATACTGTTAATACTTCCACACATGCTGATTTGTTGAACATGTGAGCATGCATGTATACCTCCCTAGACTCTCTCTGGATGGTCTGGATGGATAGAGAAGGAACTGCTAACAATGCTTGCATTGTTACCCCGGGGAAATAGCCTGTTAGACAGGACTGGGAGGGAGATTTACATCTTACATTTGAGTCATTTGAGTGTTGTACCATGTGCATTAATTGCCCAGTAACACTAAACAAAACATGGTTCATGCATATTTTTAAAACAGATTATATTTTTTAAAGGCAAGTTATACAACGAGGTGGTTAATAAGAGATTGTTTTGTGATTTTTTTAAAAGGGTAGATACAGGGATGAATATAAATCAGTGTTGACTAATTTTTCAAAGTAGGATTACAAATAATTTTATTTTCTTTTTTTCTACCCATATTTTTCATTTTCTAAAATGAACTATTTTTATGTTGCAAAGAGTTTTGGGTTTTTGTTTGTTTGTTTGTTTGTCTGTTTTTACCTTCTAACATTCGTTTCTTTTCTGGTTTGTTTTTTTGTTTTGCTTTGTTTTGTTTGTTTTGTTTTGTTTTGTTTTCTTCCACTAAATATTTAAAATGCTTGATCCCTTTAACATTTTCTAATAAAAACACGTTACTTAGATTATGGTTTCAGAAGAGCTGATACCCACCCCGTTTAAATAAAATTCTGAAAAGTCTCAGCAGAGATATTTCACAATAGTCAACGATTACAGCAGAAATAATTAACCCCGAAAGGAAAATAAAGTAAGCGTGGCCTAAGACACAAGGCTCAGTAGCCCAGTTCAGGGGATTGAGGATTCCTTTCTGTTTCAACCATGAGCGTATCTGTTTTTATTACAGGCATAGATTATTCTGTTTTAAAATCTTGCTAAAAGATCACAACCCTTTCTACCACTCAGCTTTTTCCCTAGGGACCAGACAAGCTGCTGCATAAAAATAAATGCAGGAAGTGAACAGAGCTAGCAAAGACACTAGCACCATATGGAATCCGGGGGCTGTTGACCAACGAAATAACAGCCTGGGTGGGACACACTCATGAACAGGCCCTCAAACTGCTATCCTCTCTTCTCCAACGTGTGCTTTCCTTTTAAGTCAATAACTGACGTCCCACATTTGTGTTTTGTCTGAGGCAGAAGTACAATGCTGAAATGATAGTGATAGATTACCTCGTTCCTTTGTTTTCTGGTAGCCCTCCCACTTCCCAGTTGGTTGGCCTCAGCAATCTTTCTATTTCCCCTTAAAATAATACTGCTTTGTAAAAATTCAAACTAATAAAATGTTTAGTGGCTAGGTGACTGTCACAGTGCTAACGTGTTATATGGTGATTACCAACATAAGTGAGTACGTGAGTAAAAATGTTCCTTAGTTCTATAAGCAGTAGTCAGGCTTTTCATCCAAGGTATGCTCCAGTTAGCATGCAGCACTGCTCTTTAAAGTAGGAAATACCACACGTATTAAATGTGCTGCGCTGAGCTTACTGCGTAGAGTCTCTTGAAAGGCTTTATGAGTTTAAGGTGCTGTAAATCATGTGATGTTTACTGAACTCACCCTAGAAGCAGAGTACCGTACATAAGGTTTGGGTACAGCAGCTAGAAGAAACAAAGCCAAACCTCGTTTCAAGACTACAGAGCATTCGGGGCCAGCAGGTGGCCTGGTGGTTGGGGGCACTGGACTCCCACATGACCGACTGTGGTTCGAGTCCCAGACCCAACAGCTTGCTTTCTCACTCACTCTCTCTTGCTCTGCCCCTCTCTGGTCAAATTTAAATGAATAAATAGAGTTAAATAACATAATTGTCCAAAAAATGATTACAGAGCATTCAATTTGAATACATTGTTGAAAACGCAAAGAACTTGTTCACTTTAAAACTCTGTAGCTCTGTTAAATAAAATTGGTGGCAAAGATAGATTTTTTTTTTATTAGAGAGAGATTTTTGCCATAGCATGTACATGCTTGCGAGAGAGACAGAGAAAGAAAGAAAGAAATCACCCCCCCCCCCCCCAGTGGGTGATGGCTGCTCTGTAATCCCCTATCCTCCATTCCTCTCAGGATTTTGGGCATGTACCCCACACATCTAGTGTGATTTTCAAGCCACCAGGTCCAGGACTCAAACAGCAATTGACCATGTGAGAGTTTGATGTTTTAACCACTATGCCACCTGCTGGCTCCAAAAACTATGTTCTTGACAATTTTATATAAAGTTTAAAGACAGAGAAATGCATGTAAAAGAAGAGGCAAAACATTTAAAATTTTATCTAAAGATTTGTGGGTTTTTTTTTAAGAAAAAGATAAATATAAGAAAATGTATATCAAAAATAAAGTTAAATAAATGCTAAAACTTTCTGGGCTAGCCCCTTAGAACAGCAATTAAGCACTGTGCTAAGGAAGCTGGATAATGGTTCGATTCCCAGCCTGTCAGTCTGGTACATGTGCACACATGCCCAAGATCCTGATAGAAGAAAGAATGGAGGAAAAAGGATTGCATTATGGCCAGGCTCAGTGTGAGGTGGGGAGGGGAAGTGCTTTCTCTCTTATGCAGAAGTACATGCCCACTGGCATTTAAAAAAAAAAAAAAGTAAAAGTCATAAAATTTCCAATTTGGTTTTAAATACTTTGCAAAAATCACAATTCAACAGACAATCACAGAGTTTTTATAAACCTATTTCAGGAGCCACCAAGTGGTGTGTAGGTTAAGGTGCTAGATTCCACACAGACAGCGGCAAGGTTCGAGTCCTAAACCAGGCAGCTTGAAAATCACACTGGGCACATGTGTGTGCTTGCTCAAAATCCTGAGAGAAGAAAGGAGGAGAAGAAACTGCAGCATGGCCCTCCCCTCTGGGGATGATCTCTCTCTGTCTCTGTCTCTATCTCTATCTGGCGAGCACACAAGTCCTGTAGAAAATTTTAAAATAAATAAATAAACCTTATTTCAGCCAACACAGCTTGCTAGTGAACACCAGGTTTAAAATCCCAGGTTCTCTCTCTTTCACAGTAAGCCAGGACTCTCACTACAGCCATTTAAGATGGAGCCGCTCTGTCAAGGACCTGCCATGGAAGCTTACCCTGCCATGTAAGCTTAGCCCAGCACTGCCCTATCAGCACTTTCTCTGCCCAACTGCACAGTTCTGCTTCTTGAGAACAGTGGGTCAAAGGCCAGGAGGAAGTGGGAAGCAAGAGACCGCCTTGCAGGGACACAGGTTCCAGTAGCAGAACCTGCTCTTGAGAGCTTTTCCCTTTCCCTTTAGGCAATCAACAAGCACTGCTGGCCCCTACCATGTGGTAGGGGAACATAAAGAGGAAACAGCAGGTACAGAGGCAGAAGACAGGGCAAGGCCACGTGGTTCTAACACAGCAACGCCATGCAGTTAACCAGCTGACCTGCCTAGGGCAGAGGACTCCTCTTAAACTCAAGCAGAATCCTCCTTGCTCTCCTAATTGAGAGGAAAGATTTCCCTGGCCTGGAGCAAAGACAATTAGAAACAAGAACTAACGTGACTAATGAATATCTCAACCAAAGAAACTATGGGAAAATTATAGACAGAGAGAGACTTGTCTTACAAGCCAAAGCACTAATAAAATATGTCTCAGAGAGTTTAAAAAAAAAAATACAGCAGATGGCGTAATAGTTACCTTGCTCAACTCCCACGTAGTGGACCACAATTTGAGTCCCAGACCCAGTAGCTTAAACCTCATGCTGAGCACATGTGCATGCGTGCCCAAAATCCTGAGAGGAGAATGGAGAAGGGATTGTGGCACCGCCATCCCCCCTGGGTGATCATTTCTCACTTTCTGTTTCTCTGGCGAGCACATGTGCCCTATAGCAAAAGTCTCTCTAAAAAAGGGGGAGAAAAAAAAAAAAAAAAGCCCAGTCCTATAAAAAGCACACAAGTGTATTAGCAAACTGGAATACTGCAGAGGCACCAATGGCTGTGATTCTTGCCACCCACACTAGAACACAAAATTTAATCAAAGCAATTACTCCATTCACCTCAAACACAGCTGATCGACTTTGACAAATACCAAAACGTAGTTATTCTAAACACATCGTGATGTTAAATATGACAAAGTTAAACAGATTAGTATACCAATATGTATGAATACATGTTTGCCACCCCCCTCCCAATATCACTCCCACTAAAAACCAGACAAGAAAATGCTGGCTTTCATGGTGGCCCCATGGTTCTCTACCACCACATGAAAGGTCTGTGACAAGCTCTCTGAGGGTCACCAAGTTACCCAACTAAGGGCTTCCAAAGGTGAAACGTGTTTCTAACCTCAAGAAACTTAAAACCTAGACAATAATGTGTGTGTACATATATATAATATGTAATATGATCACACGTACAAAACATGCATTATACATAGTATATGCTGTTTACAAGCACTCATAGGGTACATGTGACATTAAGTTGAGAAGGGGGAGAGAAGAAAGGTTGGAAGGCCCCAAAGAATCCATCTTATAAGTTACCCAAAGTAAAATACAAAATAGTATCATATGGAAAATAGTTTTTATTTACCAAAAAAACACTCAACCTTGAAGACAAATACTGGAAAATGAAAACTGTTGTGTCAGGACTCAAAACAGGAGTGATTCTCACCCTCACCTTCCAAATGTTACCTTGTTTTGTTTTTTAGCATTTATATATCTTCTTAAAAGCGTGCCACACAACACATATCTGTGTTACAGTCACTGGCTTATTATCAACAGAGATCTCTAGGACGCAGCAGTATTTAAACGTGGAAACCATGCCGTATCCCTGCTACATCGCAAACAATGACTCTGGTCTGGGCACTTTCACTTGAGTTACTGTCTTGAGCTGACTGCATCCAATGCTGTGGTAAATTACACCAACTAAGGGTTTTGTGTCGTGGAGTTCCACCCCGATGGGTAAAAGAAGGCCCTTTCTATGAAACGCTCTCTCTTTCCCCCAAATAAGCCCCCCGGACACCACTGCACAACGCAGGGGACGCAGAGTTAGGTATCTGCATCTAAAACCATCGCCCCGGAAGCAAACGCCACCGAGAATCCTAACCACCTTAACTTCGAAGAGGGCAGAAAGTCTCAATTCTGGGCAGGAGAGGTCAGGTCGCCATGGTGAGGGTCTAAATGACCTGCTGTGCTCGGTTCCTATCACTTAGAGCTCGCGGGCCCTACTGGACTCGCTTCGCGCGGCTTTCTACCCAAAGCGCATCAAGATCAGCAGCTCTGGCGCCAGCCCCTTCGCCGCCTCCCAGAACCTTCTCTCGGCATAAATATCTCTCTCTCTCTCTCTCTCTCTCTCTCTCTCTCTCTCTCTCTTTCTCTCTCTCTCTCTCACACACACACACACACACACACACACTCACACACCACGCGGCCCCATCTGCCTGCTCCAGCAGCCACAGCCGCTTCCTCAGCCCGCGCGCCCCAGAACGCCGGATCCAGATCCGGGAGATGCAACTTGCGGCGCTGGCCAGGAGGCTCCGCACCTGCTCGCCCGCCGGGAGCCGCGGCCCCGCGCAGCCCGCGCCCTCACCTTGGTCGCCGCCGCGGTCCATGTCGCCGCCGGTGCCTCGCCTCCTCCGCGCCCCCGACCGCCTGCAGCCAGTCCTGCCCGGGATCGCCGCGGTGCCGCGCCGCGCCGCGCTTCTCCACGCCTCCGCGCGCCACTCCCGCCAAGTCCCCACCCCCGGCGGCGTCGGGCGCGGCGGCGCCGCCCTCGGCGGGGAGGCTCTCCCGGGGCGTCACCCAACCACCTGACCTGGCCGACCTGTGCGCTCAGCCACGTCGGCGGAGGAGGGCCGGGCGCGGCCCAGCTCCTGCACAGGCAGGAAATTGGCCGCGGGAGGGAAGAGGGCGGCGAGGAGAGGAAAGCCACCATGGAGGCTGCGTGGAGACTGTCCGGGACCTGAGATGGCGTTCGCGTCCACTATCAAGTTATTTAGGAAATGAAAAGTTTCGTCTGAGGCTTTGGAGATGTCCCCGCGAGCCCCTGCGACCTCACCTGCGCTCCTGTACTTAAAGAGGGGGAAACACGGAGGTTATTTGGAAAGGCCGAGGGCTCTTCCCTGCAGTCTCCATCGTCTCCTGTTACCGAAATAATACCCCGTCGATAGCTTCCCTAACTAGGTCAAAAAACAGCAGAGGCGAAATATACAAAGATTCTATTTTCTTTTCTTTTTTTTTTTTTTTTTTTGGAGAGGTTTTCGCAATAGGGCGCGTGCGCTCGCCAGACAGAGACATAGAGACAGAAAGCGAGAAATCACCCCCCAGGGGGGATGGTCACGCCGCAATCCCTTCTCCTCCATTCTCCTCTGGGGATCTTGGGCACGCACGCACACGCGCCCGGGGCCCGGCACACGCGCCCGGGGCCCGGCACATGCGCCCGGCGTGAGTTTTAAGCCAACGGGTCCAGGACGCGAACCGCGGTCGACTACGTGGGAGTCCAGCGACATAGCCATTACACTAACTGCTGGTTCCCCAAAGATTCTTGAAAAATCACATAGTCCTATCTTTTCCTAAGAAATACAGATTTTCTTAGTGAAGGGACTCCATGTTTCCACCTGTGGACTCCTGCCCTGAATGTAGGTGTGACTCCTTTTCCACTGGCATCTCCACTGTCTCTCTCCTGGCTGAGGTGTATTCAGTATACCCAACCAGACGTGCTCTCTCCTCCTGGCGCCTACCTTCACTGCACTTTGGCTCCACTTGGGACACTCACCCCTGGCCCTCTCACCTCGGCCCAGCCTGCTACAGCTGTAGGTGAGTCTGTGTCAGAGCCCTCCCTACCAGGTTCCAAGCTCCAGAGAGTCAAGGGACATCTTTGCATCTAACAAATACTGTAACTTTAATCTTAAAGAGATTAAAAGAGAAAGTACCCCCAGTGTGTCGTTCATGCCACAATCCTTTTTCTCTCCGTTTTTCCATCCCCAGGATTTGGGACCTACACACATACCCAACTTGTTTTTCAAGCCCCCCAGGCCAGGACAGTCATCCATATAGGATATACTTAACCACTGTGCTAAGGGCTGACCCTAAAAATTATTATCTTAAATGTAATATTAACATTTTGGCAATGACAGCAAAGCATTGTTCGATGGAGCTGATGTTTAGAGCCATTGTATAGAGATGAACATCTGGAGAGACTAACTTTTTAACCTATGAACTAAGTTGAGAACAAATGAACAGCACTTGAAAATTAGTGTTGGTTAGATATAATTCTTTTATTTTATTTTCTTGTTATAAGGGTGTGTGTGCTCACCAGAGAGATACAGACAGAGAGAGAAAGAAATCATTCCAGACAAGGGGGGTTGGCCACGCCCTAATCTCTTCTCCTGCATTCTCCTCTTAGGATTTTGGGCATTCTCCTCTTAGGATTTTGGGCGCTCGTACATACACACACACACACACACACACACACACACACACCTGGCATGATTTTGAAGCTGCCGGTCCAGGACTATGAACCATGGTGGGTCATATGAGAGTTCAGGACCTTAACCACCAAAGCCATCTGCTGCCTTTTTTTTTTTTTTTTTTTTTTGAGAGGTTTTTGCCGTAGGGCACGTGCGCTCGCCAGACAGAGAGAGACAGAGAGACAGAAAGCGAGAAATCATCCCCAAGGGGGATGGCCACACCGCAGTCCCTTCTCCATTCTCCTCTCGGGATCTTGGGCACGCACGCACACGCGCCCGGTGTGAGTTTTAAGCCACCGAGTCCGGGACTCAAACGGCGGTCAACTACATGGGAGTCCAGTGACATAGCCATTATGCCAACTGCTGGTCCCAGTGCCTGCCTTTTCTAAGCCACTGTAAGTCGAGTTCCTATTACATGGAGTCAAATGCAATTACAACATGACGTTTTTATTTGTTTATATTGTGATTTCTAGTTTCAATATATCATTGTGCATCTTTGTGAGATACAGTGTGATTTTCAAAGTATTACAACATGACATTAAAAAAATTCCCGTGAGGGGGCAGGCAGATAGCAGCACAGCAGTAAAACACACTCTACAAGCCTGATCCACAAGGAAGGGTTCCAGGTTCATGTCCAGATACCTCCCTGAGTGTACTGGGAATGCGTGTGTCTGTGATCCTGAGCCAGCTGAGGCTGGGGGTAGATTGCAGGGTTGGCTAAAAACCTGCTGGTTGTGCTTTCTCTGCTCCCCTCATGTCTGACACTCAAGGAAGATGTTAATGAATTATTTTAAAATCCTTTCCGTACCATATAGATCAGTTCATGCAATCCTGAGCCTTAGAAAAACATTACTTAATTTTCTCTAGGAGAGTAAATAATAATATAACCTAGCACATGATATTTCCTTTCTTTTCTTTTCTTTTCTTTTTATTTTTTTTTGGAGAAGTTTTCGCTATAGGACGCATGCACTCGCCAGAAAGAGAGAGACAGAAAGCGAGAAATCACCCCCCTGGGAGATGGCCACGCTGCAATCCTTCTCCTCCATTCTCCTTTCGGGATCTTGGACACACACGCACACGCACCCAGCATGAGTTTAAGCCACTGGGTCTGGGATTCAAACCACGGTCGACTACATGGGAGTCTAGTGACATAGTCATTACGCCAACTGCCTAGCAATGATATTTCCACAAAAATACGCTTTTCTCTTGTGTTTTCCTTATACTTATTTCTTTTTAATGATGGACAGAATCTACATTTACAACCCCAGTTACTTCTGAAATGAACAGAGCACTCAGGACTCTCTAGAGAATGGCAAGCACTTAAACAGAGTGCCTCAGTGCATTTAACTGAACCATGCTTAAAAAGCTCAGAACAGGACAGAGACACTAGATTTACTTTGTGGTGTCAGTGTTGTTAATGGTCACATGGTTGTTTTGGTTTTAGTTTTTGGTTTGTTTGTTTTTTTGGTTTCCTTTTTCAAAATACTCATTTATTGTTGAAATTTCAGGAAACATTAGAGCCTCCAAGACAGATGAACTGAAGCAAATGAAGAGTAGGGGATGAGGAGTCTTCAAAAAGTTTATAGAGAAATACTACTATGAAAAACTGCAGGAACCAGCAGGTGGCGGAATGGTTACGCTGTTGGACTACCACATAATCAGCTGCAGTTCGAGGCCCAGACCCAGCGGCTTAAACTCGCCTGGGCACATGTCCGTGTGTGCCCAAAATCCCAAGAGAAGAACGGAGGAGAAAGGATTACAATGTGGTCAACCCCCAGAGCCAGGGGGGAGGTGATTTCTCACTTTCTGTCTCTCTGGCAAGCATACATGCCCTATAGCAAAAATCTCTCAAAAAAAAAACAAAAACAAACAAAACAAAAACTGCATAGATTTCCATTTTTCTGCATCGAAATAAACTCATATTTTAATTCTTTTTTTTTCCCAAGAGCATTCTGAAGTTTCCTTGTATTGAAGACAATAGACAGAAATAAAACTTATATATTGTTAGTAGGGAAGTCTATACTCTGTCTTTAGTGTACATACTTTCCACAACTGATTTGCATAGAATTGCATAGAATTATGGGATACTTTCTGCAGACAGACTCCTCGCGGTGTTAGGGCTTGGGCCAAGGCTACAAATGGAGGCTCTGGCTTTCTTTCATGGCTCTGTGTCTTCTCTGCCAGTTCTGTGCTACAGCTTATAGGCATGCTGCATTCCTGTGTGTGTGGACCCTTTAGCAATATGTCCCATCCCTACCCACCTCTTTCCATCAGCCGCCCCTTGGCCACACCTCCAGTCTGGGGATTACACTCAAAAGGACTGTCATGGAGAAAAGGCCAGAGGCCTGAAAACAGACACAGGCCAGTTTAGGCAGATTCCAGAGTTGCATGTATTGCATATGTGATCTGTAAAGAGGGTGTAGTTCCACGTGGGTGGGTCCATTTGGTGCTAAGTCAAACACCAGTTAAAAACTTTAAAAATATTGTTAATAATTTAATTGTTGGCTCTCTATATAATGAATGTAGTTTATACTCTGGAGTAATTTTTTATTTTTTCTTTTAGAGGGAGAGAGAGAGATTTTTGCTACAGGGTGCATGTGCTCACTGGGGAGACAGAGACAAGAGACAGAAAATGAGAAATCACACCCCCCCAGAGGATTGACACACCATAATTCCCACTCAAGACTCTGAGCATGCACACACATGCATTTCAAGCCATCAGGTCCAGGACTTGAACCATGGTCAGTCACGTGGGAGTCTAGTGCCTAAACTACCATACCATCTGCTGGCCCTACGCCAGAATAATCTTAAAGGTAGAAAAGAGGAGACACTGGTAGAAGTCTCTAAAGCCCAAGACCCAGTACAGGGGCCCCCCCAGGGGCCTGAATCTAAAGTTCTCAAATATGATGAAGAATAACCAGTTCAGTTTATTTCAGATAAGCAACAAATAATTTTCAGTATAAGTATATCCCCTGCAATATTTGCAACATATTTAAACTTTAAAAATCAAAATTATTCATTATCTGAAATTATTTTTTATTCATTTTTATTTAATTTTTTAAAAAATTTTGCTGTGGGGTGTGTATGCTTGCTAGAAAAAGAGCAAAAGAAGTGAGAAATTATCCCCTAGGGGATATGACCATATCACAGTCCTTTCTACTCCATTCTCCTCTCCAAATTTTGGGCACACAGGGACCAGCAGTTAGCGTAATGGCTATGTTGCTGGACTCCCATGTGGTCGACTGTGGTTCGAGTCCCAGACCCGGTGGCTTAAAACTCACGCCAGGCGCGTGTGCGTGTGTGCCCAAGATCCCAAGAGGAGAATGGATGAGAAGGGATTGCGGCGTGGCCATCCCCTCTGGGCGGTGATTTCTCGCTTTCTGTCTCTCTATCTCTCTCTGTCTGGCGAGCGCACGTGCCTTATGGCAAAAACCTCTCAAAAAAAAAAAATTGGGGGCACACATTCATATGCACCTGCCATGTTTTTCAATACACCAGATCTGGGACTTGAACCATGAAGTTGACCATCTAAAATCCAGCTACCTTAACCATCACAGCACTTGGCTGGCCCTGTCTGAAATTCTTAATGAGGGTATCCTATATTTTTATTTGCTGAAGCTGACAGCCCCACCTGTGTCAAAGGGCATTTCTGCCTCTCTGATTAGTCAAGCAGCCAAAAGGATATGATATCACAATTTTAAAAAAGTTTTCATGACCCAAGAGAAAGACAGGTTCTTCTTGCTTGAACTGTAAAAATAAACAAGAAGGTAAAGGTTAGCAGACCCAAGAAACCAAGAATGAGTTCTGGAGAAAAATTGATTTAGTGTCAAATAATTAGCATTTCATTGCTCAAGAAAGTATTATAGTCATCTTCTTGTATTCTCTTAGCTATGTAAAAGACTGGCTGTGAACATAAACATAAAATAAACAACTTTAGAAATGTGTAGAAATGAGTGTCGGCGGGAAAGGGTACTTAACACTAATGGAAGGTTGACATATAAATTCCTGAACATTAACAGGAAGCATTCTCACATTATTGATTTGGGCTATGCCACGAAAAGACATAGACCATTTAATCTTCCTTACATGGTCTTAAGCCACTCTGCATTTTGCGTGTTTATCAGATTTACATCACAGGCGCTGGGTGGGAGGATAGTGCAGGGAAAGCTGTGGGTGGCTCCTTTTCTTCTGAAGTCTCCACCACCACTCTCCTCAAACGTTTCCATCTTTTTTTTTTTTTTTTAATCTACCTTTAAGAGTACTCTACGATAGGGGCCCGCTTGGTGGTTAAGGCGCTGACTCCCACATGTCCAACTGTGGTTTGAGTCCTGGACGTGGGGGTTGCTTCCTCACTCTTGCTTGCTCTCTCTGTCTCTCTCTGGTCAAATTGGAAAATAGTGATAATAAATAAAATTAAATAAATAAAAGAATTCTTTAAAAAAAAGATTACTCGAGGGTATAAACTGTATTCATTATATAGAGAGTCAACACTTAAATTATTAACAATATTTTTAAAGCTTTTAACAGGTGTTTGACTTGGTGATTTTTGCAAATCATTTCACCCAACAAGGATGGTTAATTTTCCAGAGCACAATGTTCCTCTTACAAAAACAGTGTAGGCTAGAATGACAAGTGCCCAGAATCAAGGCTGAGAAGCCAGAGTGAGTCTATGCCATAGTCACCAAAACACAACTCTGCATGGCCAGATACAACTCTGAATACTGGAAAATTTAGCTGAGCCATTGCTTAAAAGTCATCACTTAAAAGCATCACCATTCTAGGGGGGCTCATATAAGCTCTGATCCACTCTCCTCATCTCTAAAATCTGGATTCATACTTTGAGATAAAGAGGCTTATTGCCTACATTAATTCATTTCAAAAATTTATTTAATTTTGCCAGCCAAGTGGTGTGGTGGTTAAGGCAGCTGGATTCCACGTAACCAACTACATGCTTCGAGTCCTGGACCTGGCAGCTTGAAAAACGCATCAGGCATGTGTGCATGTGTGCCCAAAATTCTGAGAGGAGATTGGAGGAGAAGGGACTCTGGTGTGGTCATTCTCCTAGGGATTCTTTCTCTCTCTCTCTCCTCTCTCTCTCTCTCTCTCTCTCTCTCTCTCACAAACACACACACTGTATAGCAAAATTCATTTCAATCTATTTTATTGAAATGTAATTTGCATATCATAAACTTCACCCTTTTAAACTATACAGTTCAATGGTTTTTAGCATATTACAACATCATTTTGTTCTTGCTTCCTCCCAACACTACTAAAATTACAGTAAAAGGATAAACCTACAAGGACAAAGAGAATGTGAGAAGCTACATAATGATCATTGATTTTTCAGATCTGGGAAAGCTAAATGCTCAGCGGGCAGTGAGGAAAGCCAAGAAGAACCTAATTTACACTGCAGAACTTCCAAAAAGCGCAGGCCGTGGCATCAGGGATCTGTGGATGCAAAAAGAGAGTGAGGCTCAAACGGGAAGATGAGTTGAAAGTCTGCTTAGGAGGGTCCCAATTCCTTCCTCTCCCCTGCTAAAAAACACTTGGGTGATTTTTCTAAAGAAGGAAATTGGACAATCTCTTGACTAGAAGACAGTAAGGTTATCTGAGGGTGAGGATTTCCTCCTGTAAGTAGAGAAATTCGTTAGCAGGCCACAGCATGAAAGCTGGGATGTCCAGCTTCCCTCTTTTTCATTTCCAGATTTCTGACAGCCAGGCCTGCACCCTGAAAAAAAGGAGGCTGAATGGTGTCTCTCTCTCTCTCAGCAGTTTGACACATCCAAGAGAAAAGAACGGAAAATGTTGACAGTGGGTAAGCCAGGTCACCTACCCTCAAACTCGTTGTCCACAAGTCTCACCAGTTACTCCAAGGACCAATCAGCTGCTTGATGCCCATGGCAGGTAGGCCTGAGTGGACAGAGCACTGCAGGGTGAACAATAGAGACCAAAATACACACACTAAAAAGCCAATGTATAGGTAACAAATTACACATGGAAAAGAAAACTGACTGTTAACGCTGTCATTAAATTCAGAGAGATCAGTAAAGCTATCCTAAACATAAAACAAAAACAGTTTGCCATACAAAAAACAGGAAACAGACAGAGAACAAAACACTCTTGGAAATTAAATATTCTACCAGTAGACATTAAAACTCTGTGGTAGGTGGAATAAAGACCTCGCTAAAATGTCTATGTCTTAATCCCCAGAACCATGACAAAAAGGGACTTTACAAATATGATTAAAATTAGAGATGTTGAGACAAGAAAGTTATCCTGGATTATCACGTGGGCTCAATATAATTACATGAGCTCTTAAGAGCTGAGAATCTTATGGCTGGAGGCTGAGAGAGGCCACAACAGAAAAAGACAGTAGAGATTAAAAAGCATGAGAGGACTTGACCCACTTTGGACTGCTTTGAAGATGGAAGAAAGGATCCATGAGCAAAGGAATGTGGGTGGCCTCTAGAAATGGAAAAGCCCCTCAGCTGACAGCCATCAAGAAAACGGTGGGAGCCGGGGGAGGCTAGCAGATGGCATGGTGGTTAAGGTGTCTGACTCCCACATGGCTAATTGTGGTTTGCATCCTGAATCTGGAGGCTTCCTTTCTCACTTTCTCTCTCTCTCTCTCTCTCTCTCTCTCTCTCTCTCTCTCTCTCTCTCTCTTTCTCTCTCTCTCTCTCTCACACACACATACACACACTGTCCCTCTCTGGTCAAATGACAATAAATAAATAAAGTTAAATTTAAAAAACATTAAAAAAATAAAACTGGGAAATTGACTTAAAAAAAAAAAGAAAAAGAAAACAGGGACTTCAGTCCTATAGTCATGTCCTGCTGGCTTCTGCCAATAGCCTGAATAAGCCAAGAATAGATTTCTCCCAAGGGCCTCCACAAGAATGTAGTCTCCAGACACCTTGACCTTCGTCCAGTAAGACCCATGTTAGATAGATATCTGAGAATTGTAAGATGACACACTTCTGTTATTTCAAGCCACTCCATAGAGAGTTTAGAATATCAGGTTAAATAAATTTCCTAGACAAAAAAATGAAGATCTAAAATAATAAAGGAAAAAATATAATAAAATTAGAAGATTGATCCCAGAGGTCCAATATTCAGAAAGGAGCTCAAGAGAGCGATAGAGAAAAAAGAAAATCAACAATAAAATAATGAAAGGAATTCCCCCAAACTGAAAAAAAAAACAGTGATTTCCAAATTGATAGGACTCAAGGAGAGCCTAAAACAGGCATATATTGGTGAAAGAGCACTGGGACCAAAAATCCCACAAGTCTTAGAGATGAAGAAAAAAAGTCACATTCAACCTAGAAAGAACTACGAAAGGTTTTGGAGGCCAGCAGGAGGCATGGTGGTTAAGGTGCTGAATTTCCACATGGCCAACAGTAGTTTAAGTCCCATACCTGGAGGCTTGAAAAATCATGCCAGCCATGTGTGTACACATACCCAAAATCCAGGAGGAGAATGGAGGAAAAGGGATTGTGGCATGGCCATCTCTCCTGCGGAGTGATTTCTCACTTTCTCTCTCACTGTCTCTCTCTGTCTCTCTCCAGCAAGCACACACGCCCTATGGTAAAAACCTTATTAAAAGAATTCCTTGGACCTTTGAACAAGGCAAGAAGACAATGAAGTCTTCCCCTTAATTAGCTAAAAAAAATGTGATTTCATCTTATTTTTTCTTTGTACTGAAGAGACAAAATGGGAGTGGGAAAGAAAGTTAAGGGTCTGAAACAGTGAGGGGTAAATAAAAGATATAATTTGTCATCATTCATAGTGGAAAATTGATGGATAATGCCTAAAACCAGAAGTAACAATATTTATAAGTTATTTAAGATAGGAAAGAAAACAAAAAAAACTAAAACTGAAAAGGAAATGATTTGAAAGTGATTGCCTTCAAGGAAGAATATGCCAAGGGTAAGGGGTGGACTGCAGTTGTTTTTTGTAACAAGCTTGGTTTGCTGCTAAATGTTATAGAATCTCTTAATTCACGTTTTCCAAAGTGAGCTCTTGGTGTGATGTAACTTTCAAGTTTCTGTCATAAAATAAGTTTATTTTGGTTGTTCATCCATTAGGAAAATGAATTGAAGAGAAGTCTGATGCTGAGAGACGGTGTGAGAAAAGTAAAGTGTTACTCGCCACACAAAATGTTTTGATGACTGTTGCATCGGGTCTCTGGCACATGATCTGTGAGATGGAGATTGTGTGCAGAGGGTTTATCAGTGAGCGCTCTGAAGATGAGACCTGTGGGAGAGAGAAGCAAGCAGAGTTAGGTGGAGGAGGGGGTAGTGAGTGTGATCCAGTCACAACAAAGGCTTCACCTCATCCCTCTAGGAGCTCCAGAGCTGGGAGGATCCTTCAGAGTTGTCACAGATTGAAGCAAAAGGCCCTGCCTTTATTTCACCCTCACGTTGACCCATCTAGGAAGTGGGTTGCCCTCAGGAAATGATCTTGGGCAAGGTGGTTTTCTGTGGGTGAGGGCAGCTTTTATGGAGGAACTTCACTGAGACTTGTCAGCTACGAGTACCACTAACATAGTAATAAGAGAAGCTGGGTGGCACCACTCCATATCCTCTTCAGTCATATATTCTAGGAGGGCTCTTCAAACACTTCATCCTCCCTCCCACCCCCGCCCCACACAGTCTGGTGATTAAGAGAACTAGATCCTACCTACCCCACTTTGATTCAAGTCCCAGCCCTAGAGGCTTGAGAAGCATGTGTGTGTGCCTAAAATTCTCACAGTAAGGAGAAATGAAGGAAAAGGGATTGCAGCAGGACCATGCCCCAGGGAGAGGGGCAGTAACTTTCTTCCTCTCACTCACTGGTTCTCTCTCTCTCTCTCTGGTGAGCAAACATGCCCTCTGGCAATTAAAAAAAATTCATTGTTGGGACCAGCAGTTAGCGTAATGGCTATGTCGCTGGACTCCCACGTAGTCGACCGCGGTTCGAGTACCGGACCCGATGGCTTAAACTCACGCCAGGCGCGTGTGCGTGCGTGTCCAAGATCCTGAGAGGAGAATGGAGGAGAAGGGATTGCAGCGTGGCCATCCCCTCTGGGGGGTGATTTCTCGCTTTCTATCTCTCTGTCTCTCTCTGTCTGTCTGGCGAGTGCACGCGCCCTATAGCAAAAACCTCTCAAAAAAATAATTCATGGAAAATACTTATTAAAAATGATACCTGGATTTCAAAATGTTTTGCACCAAAATAAACTGTACTTACTTGTTATAACATTTCTAAACAGGGTCTATTTTAAGGTACAAAGAAGGATAAGCTACCGGTTTTTAAAATGTCCCTATCAAAGCAACATGAATTCTGCTAAAATCGAAGCAAGAACAATCATCAAATTTATGATGGCGCTTCGGTGAAAAAAATAGTGAAATCACTGATGCTTCATGGAACATTAATGGGGGAAATACCCCCAAAAGAAATCAGCAGGTAACGAATGGGTAACTTGCTTTTTTTTTTTTTTTTTGGAGAGGTTTTTGCTATAGGGCACGTGCGCTCACCAGACAGACAGAGAGAGACAGAGAGACAGAAAGCGAGAAATCACTCCCCAGGGGGATGGCCACGCCGCAATCCCTTCTCCTCCATTCTCCTCTCGGGATTCTGGGCACGCACACACACGCACTCGGCGTGAGTTTTAAGCCACCGGGTCCAGGACGCGAACCGCGGTCGACTACATGGGAGTCCAGTGACATAGCCATTATGCTAACTGCTGGTCCCCACTTGTTTTAAGAAGGGACATAACAATGTTGAAGTTAATGTTAAACATGATACCTACCCTAGCACATCACCCACATCAATTTATGGGGAAAAAAATCAATCTTGTTTGTGTTCTAATTAAAGAGACCTGATGATTAACAGAAGAAATACTAGCCGATATCACAGACAACTCCACTGGCTCAACTTACACAATCTGACTAAAAAATTAAAATGGAGCAAACACTCTGATCGCTGGGTGTCAAAACTGCCATGCCTGGATCAGCTAGAAAGAGCAGAGTTTTCAATGGACATTTTACACAAGTGGGACTGGAGAATTGTAGCAAGAGATGATACCTGGCTTTACCAGTATGATCCTAAAGACAAAACACAATCAAAACAACCAAGAGGTGGAAGTGATCCAGGGAAAGCAAATTGGACCAGCCAAAAGCAAAGATGATATCAACAGTTTTGGGGATGCTCAAGGCATTCCTGTTGACTTTCTGAAGGGCAAAAGAACAATAACATCTGCTTATTAGGAGAGTGCGTTAGAAAGTTAGCCAAAGCTTTAGCAGGCAAAAAACACCAGGGGAAGCTTCCCCAGAGACTCTTTCTCCACAAGTATGATGCTCCCACTTATTCCTCTGATCAGACAAGGGCAATTTTTTGGGAGTTTTGATGAGGAATCATTAGGCATCCATTTTTAGTCCTGAAATCTTCTGACTTCTTTTTGTTTCCTAATCTTAAAAAAAAATCCTTAAAGGACCTCATTTTTCTTCAGTTAGTGTAAAAAAGACTGCATTGATGGGAACAGCACATGGTATAATGGTTATGTCACTGGATTCCCACATGGCCATCCACAGTTCGAGTCCCAGAGGCTTGAAACTCACACTGGGTGCATGTGTGTGCATGCCCAAAATCCGGAGGGGAGAATGGAGGAGAGAGGATTATGGCATGGCCATCCCCCCAGGGGGTGATTTCTCACTTTCTATATCTATGTCTTTATCTCTCCAGTAAGTGCATGCACTCTATAGCAAAAATCTCTCTCTAAAAAAAAAAAAAAAAAAAAAAAAAAAGACTGCATTGATGTGGTTAGATTCCCGGGAGTCTCCATTCTTTAAGGGATGGACTAAATAGCTGATATCACCACTTACAAAAGTGTCTTGAGCTTGATGAAGGTTATACTGAGAAATCAAGTTTGTATTTGTTTGTTTGTTGTTTTTGCTATAGGGTATGTGAACTCACAGAGAGAGAGAGAGAAATGAGAAATCACCCCCTGGGGGGAAAGCCACACCACAATCCCTTCTTCTCCATTCTCCTCTTAAGATTTTGGGCATGCACACACACACCCAGCGTGATTTTTAAGGCACCAGGTCCAGGTCCCTAACTATATGGTTGGCCGTGTGAAATCCAGCTTTTTAACCTCCACACCACCTGTCGGCCCTGTATTTTTTTTTTTTCCTTTTTATGGGAGAGTTTTTTGCTATAGGGCGCATGCACTCACCAGAAAGACAGAGAGAGACAGAGAGACAGAAAGCGAGAAATCACCCCCCAGGGAGGATGGCCACGCCGCAATCCCTTCTCCTCCATTCTCCTCTTGGGATCTTGGGCACACACGCACACGTGCCCGATGTGAGTTTAAGCCGCCGGGTCCGGGACTCAAACCGTGGTCAACTATATGGGAGTCCAGCGACATAGCCATTATGCTAACTGCTGGTCCCAGCCCTGTATTTTTTAAGTCCCATTTTCCATGAACTTTTTGAAGTTCTCTTGTTTATACTTCTTGGACTTTTCTACCTATATTATAAATTATTAATATGAGTCACAATAGAACTAAGAAGTGGTAAGCAACGAAATAAAAACTAAACCTACTTTCTAATAAAATCAAAGCTTAAGAATATGGAGAAAATCTGGACCAGCAGGTACCTAGGTGATTAAGGTGCCAGACTCCCACTTAGTTGACCGCAATTCAAATCCTGGACCTGATGGCTTGCTTTCTTACTTTCCCCTTCTCTCACTCTCTCTGTCTCCTTGGTCAGGTTAAAAATAATAATAATAACAAAATTAAATAAAGAAATAATTTTTTAAAAATAGAACACTAAGAATATGGAGAAAAATGGGGCCAGCAGTTGGCATGGTGGTTAAGGCACTGGACTCCCACAAGGCCAACCATGACTCAAGTCCCAGACCTGGCAGCTTGAGAATCATGCTGGGTGCATGTACACGCATGCCCAGAATCCTGAGAGGAGAATACGAGGAGAAGGGACTGTGGTGTGCCATTCCCCCAGGGGTGAGGGTAATTTCTCACTTTCCCTCTCATTTTCTCTCTGTCTCTCTCATGCACCCTATGTCTAAATAAATAAATACATTAGAGAAAAATGTTCTACTACCCAGATGTTAGCACCTTGATCCAGAATCTTCCTCCGAGGGCCAAAAATGTACTCCTAATGACGTTGTAGTGACCAAAATATTTTCAAAGCTCCAAAAGAATGTTTACTCATGGTGTATCTGAAGCCCAGCTCTACTTCTCATGCCATTCCCCTCCCCCCAATACAAGAAAGAAAAGAAAAATATCTAAGCCATTTCGTGGACTTTGTTCTAAAGCCTGAGATTACAATAGAGTAAATGTCCTACCTTAGCCTGCTGTTGCGTTGCTAACAGAAACCCCTGGGACTGAGTGATTTATTAAAAAACAGAGGTTTGTTCCGCCCACAGTTTGGAAGTCACAGGTCCAGAAGGCCGTATCTGATGGGTGTCTTGTAAAGTCCCTGTTCCTCCCCATAGCAAAAGTGGAGTAGAGTGGCTAACTATCTGTGAGTCTCCCCATTCTAGTGAGCCCACCAGAACTCAATTATGGGGCCCTGCCCTAGTGACCTGAATTCTAAACTCTCCGTAAAGGACCCACATCTTTTTTTTTTTTTTTTTTTTTTGGAGAGGTTTTCGCTATAGGGCGCGTGCGCTCTCCAGACAGACAGAGAGAGACAGAGAGACAGAAAGCGAGAAATCACCCCCCAGGGGGGATGGCCACACCTCAATTTCTTCTCCTCCATTCTCCTCTCGGGATCTTGGACACACACGCACACGCGCCCAGCGTGAATTTAAGCCACCAGGTCTGGGACTTGAATCACGGTCGACTACGTGGGAGTCCAGCAACATAGCCATTACACTAACTGCTGGTCCCAAGGACCCACCTCTTGACACCATAAATGAATATTGTTTTTACCCTCTTAATTCTGCTATAATGGCTCAACACTTGAATTTGGGAAGACATATTCAAACCATAGCATGTCTTTTCTCTATAAATGTACCAAAATAAAAATGGTATCTCATTAAAGATAATGTTTCTTTCCCTCACTTATGTTCTCTCTTCCTTCTTCCCCAGGGACAATGCAGGAAGCTTCTAAAGTAAATCACTAAATGCAGATGTAAAATTACCTACCAGAAAGCTACTCCTTCCGGCATGGGAAAGAAATATTCTCTTTTTAGTCTCCACCCACAAGCCATCTAAGGTCTCCCCAGCAATCAGGGGACATACGAGGTCTCCCTTGCTGGACTATGGATGAACAGTCAGAAAAATATTTCCTAGTGTTCTCAACATTTTCTTCAAGATTTTTAATTCTGCATTGAAAAATAAGTTGAGCTATTTTCTCTCATTCACACTTCATTATATTCAATACCAGAATTTTAATGAAGCCAGAGATCAATGTGAGGATACCAATTAATACTCTGATTCTTCCCCATGACCTCAGGGCAACACAGTGACATCTTGCAAATGAGGACATGAGACACTACGAAATTCGTACACTTACTCAAAATCACATACTTCTTGACTGTCACAGCTGTAACTCACAGCACTCTCCAAGTTTAAAGCTCTTTATCACTATACCACCACAGCAAAACTGCTCTGAGGATGAATGAATGCCTCATCGCAGGTGAAGTCAAGAAACAGAAACAACCACAAGTGAATACTTCATTTTTAACCTACCAGTCTGGTGTGCATCTTAACAGACACGCATAGACAAAAAATATATATATTGTAGCGTAATCATGTAACTGGAGTCTACAAAGGATTTCAAGTGGTTTGGCCCTTTGCCTTTAGGAAATAATTTTATCATGAGGTCCAGCAGTTGAATCCCAAATATCATCTGTGAGTGCCCAGGGCTTCCAGTTATTAACGAAGGGATAACCGAAATCCAGATTTCTTCCTCTCCCCTAGGAAAATTGTTGCTATTGTTTATAAGCCAGAGGGTGTGTGCATTCATTGAAAGGGGGGGAGACACCCCACAGTGGGCCCTTGTTGGGTGGCAATCACTTCTCCATTTCTGGATCCTGTTGCTATTTGTGGCACGTGCAGTTGGCCAATGGGATCCAGATCTCTCTCTTTTTCTTTTTTTTGGAGAGGTTTTTTGCTATAGAGCGCGTGCGCTCGCCAGACAGACAGAGAGAGACAGAGAGACAGAAAGCAAGAAATCACCCCCCAGGGGGGATGGTCACGCCGCAATCCCTTCTCCTCTCAGGATCTTGGGCACGCACGTACACGCGCCCGGCGTGAGTTTTAAGCCACAGGGTCCGGGATGCGAACCGCGGTCAACTACGTGGGAGTCCAGCGACATAGCCATTACGGTAACTGCTGGTTCCTGGGATCCAGATCTCTTAGGCACTGGTCACGGGACCAGCGCAGCAGCCAGGTATTTTTAAACCAACTTTGGTAATGTTTTAGAAAGTCCAGGAAGGGATATTCTTCCAGTAGGCAGGGGGGACACCTGTGTATACAAGAGTGTGAAGAGGTGTCAGATTACTGCTGAGAGACTGGATCTACAGATGGACAGTGGGCAGACGAGGTATGCCACTAGAACTCTGCCCTGTGGCCTGCAGCAACCAGCCCAGGAAGCCAAACCTGGCCTCTGCAGCCATCAGGCCAGAAAGGTCAGCACTTAGTGACTGCCAGCTTCCTATATTATCTGCCTTCCAACGCAAGCCAGAGGAAGCCAAATGTGCTCTCCAAACCAATCTCGTCAGAGGCTCGCTTCTGGGCCAGCCAGGTGATGTGGTGGTCCCACATAGCCAACTGCGCTGTTCGAGTCCAGGACCAGCTGCTTGGAAAATAAGCTAGGTGCATGTGCGTGCATGCCCAAAGTCCTGAGAGGAGACTAGAGGAGAAGGAATTGCCTCATGGCGTTACCTCTAGGGAATGATCTCTCTCTCTCTCTCTCTCTCTCTCTCTCTCTCTCACACACACACACACACACACACATCCTATAGCAAAAAATAAAAGAAAATGAAACCCACTTCTAGTTGGCCTGCCGCCAGCTTCTCCACGCCAACTACCTCTAATCAAAGCTCACGGAAGCCTTCCCTTTTTTCCACTATAAATTTTCCCATCCCCCCGCCTGCCTTTGAATCTCTGCCAAACACAAATGAGGGTGACAGACTCCCTGCATATAACAAGCTCTGAGTAAATGGCCTCCATTTGTTCCCATTTGGGCGGCCTTTGTTTAGACCTATATTTTTCCTGGAAACCCCACTAAGACAGGATCTGCACTGCCGGGTGCTGTGGGCACCACCCTCCAACCTGGTGCAGAACTCTCTTGTCTTGTTGCTTGTGGCCTTTATTCCGTTTTAATCCATGATGACATGGTAAGTCGGCACCAGATCTCAACTCCCCCCTCTTTACATTGAGCTCCTTGGCTCTTTATTCTATTTGGTTCCCAGGTTATTTATGGATTCCCATTGCTTTGTCATTCTTTGTGTAACCAGACTATGTCCTTTCATCCTTTGTGCATTTAATTTGTTACACTATTATATTTCTTTCTTATAAAAAGAGGAGTAAAATGTGAAACACAAACCTAGGCCCTATTCGCCTGTTCTTTGCGTGACACTCCCAGACTAGTGAGTTTGTGGTTTTCACTAGATCGGTAACCATTCAAACTTGGTGTGGGTCACCCATAAAACTGGATATGGTTCTTCTGTCTTGTCTCTCTCTTTCTTGTTGCCATTGTTGGGGGTTCTGGGAGCTTGTCTTTGATCCAGAGGGAATATTCTGTCTGCTTTTTGCCTATTAGAGGGTTTACATGGTTTCGGCTGTGCTCGGAAGCGTGGCCAATTGTCAGGTTGGAGCCTGAGAGACAAATTATGCCAACATTACTTTTGACAGATGGTCACCTTCATGGGGGGTTAAATCTAAGTCCTCTTCTTCTCCAGGAAGATGTCTTGCTTCTTACGAATATTCTTATTACATTCCTAGTTATTATGACTTCTTTCTAACTCCACAACTTCAACAAGGGGGACTTGGGTTCTCAATGGCCATGCTGGGGAAACATTTGACATGAATAATGCAGTCATCCCCCCTTAGCCACAGGGCCTTTGTTCTAAGACTTTCTGTGGGTGCCTGCAACCACAGAGCATACAGAGCCCTAGATGTACTGTTTTTTTTTTTTTTTTTTTTTTAATCTGATAACCAAGATGACTACTAAGCAACTAGAGCATACAGTCTGGAAATGCTGGACAAAGAGATGATTCACTTCCTGGGCAGGACAAAAAGGGATGGCAAGAGATTTCATCATGCTATTTAGAACAGTGTGTCACTTAAAACTTATAACCAGTATGCTTCTGGAATTTTCTATTTAGTATTTTTGGACTGTTGTGGATTGCAGGTAACTGAAACCACAGAAAATGAAATCATGGATGGGGGTGGGAGGGTCACCATACTGATCATTTGAGTCACCTTAGTAAAGAAAAGCAGACTTTCTTAGGTGCAATGGGTGGTATGTATGTATTGGTAGGCAGAGGTCTACAAATGAAATTTGTATTCAGTCACTGACTACTTCATTATATAAACCAATTTTTTAAACCAATGTTTTTTGTTGTTGTTCTCTTTAAAATATCATATCATGGCCTTAGAAATCATCTGGCTTGTTACTGTAGCTAGAGAACTCTTAGATCTTACCCATCAGCCTGATGAACTTTTCCCTTTTCAGAGACAGATACCATGCAAGAATTTTCTTATTTCCTTATGTTTAACTGTCATGACTTGCTGTATCAAAGTTGCTGAATGTGAAACAAGTTCAATGGCATTGCCTTCAAGGATCAACTGATTCTTTTGGGCTTGAGATACTGAACAAGCAACACGTGGTCTCATTTGAACCCTCCAGATTTATTTTTCACCCAAGAAATTTTGGATTTCAAGAAGAGACCATTCTCCTGAATAATGAAGTTGACGGGGAAATGAGCATACACAGACCTCATCTTGTAATGGAAGCCCAGTGTAACATCCTCGGTCATGTTCTGTACATGACTATAGATAGTGTGAACCGTAGCCAGTTCCTTTCTTTTTCCCATCAGGCCTCTTCTTTTTCTTTCCAAGAAGATTGAGCCCTACACTGATGTGATCGCAGTCCCTCCACAAGGTTCCTCGGGGGCCCTTCACAAAAACTATGCGTCCCTTCAGAACGGTATCAACAGTTTCTGGAATGTCAACGGCCTGATTACTGAGAATGGTCTTCATGCTCATAGTGGGCACAGCAAAGAGAGCCTCTAGAAAACGATTTGATCTAAGCCAATGAGCAAATCCAACATCTATAAGCAATAAACTACACTCATTTCCTGAACAAGTCTCCCCCTCCTTGTTCTTAGTTGCCTCCCTGTACCCAGCTTTCTCTCTTCTCTGCTCTCCTCTGACCTCTCTGATTTCTCACCCACATGGAGTCCTTCCTCTTCCTCTCATCCAGACAGCCCTAACTTTCTCCCACAACTCTTTTTTTTTGATTCATTGTTTTTTATTGTCATTTTATTTATATATTTTTCTTTTCTTCTTTTTCCACTGTACACTTAATCACTGGACATTAATCACTGGACATCTTTACAACACACAAAATGAATTTCATATATATATACACGTGTGTGTGTGTGTGTGTGTGTGTGTATATATATATATATATATATATATATATATATTTGGTATTCTGTGTACATCCCTCTTGGGCTGTCATTTTTTTATTTATAATTTATTATATGCATATTTTTAAATGTATTTATTTAAATCTATTTTTTATTATTCATACATTAAATTGCTATACATCATTTAGATTGTGAAGAGACTTGACCCAGCATGATACACATCTCAGTCCAGCCTAGTTGAGACTATTGCACACATCTTCGTCAATCGATGTGGAAGACTATTCTCCCACAGCTCTTCTAAGACCTGAAAATAGAAGCTGTCTCTAAAGATCAATCCTGCCCTCGGACCTTTATGCAAGCGAATGTAAACTGTGAACTTTGGATATGAGCTGAATTAAGAGCTCTAATTAAGAATTTCCCTAAATCTAGACAGTACTAGTAACTACACTTGGAAGAATTCAGAATTGTTATACATATGATCTGGGTACATATAACCTGTAAAAAAAAAGAAGCTGTAAAGCATATGTAATCGTCTCGGTACATATTATAAATAATTTTGCTGAATCTAAGATACTACCATGTTGAAGGGGCAGCATTATCTTAGGTCGTACTGCCAAGAAAGAAAAAAACACTGTTAGTTAAATTATGCTTTCTTATCACATTAATTGTAAGGCAAATTTCTTTCTCTTTCTTTCTTTCTTTCTTTCTTTTTTTTCTTTTTTTTTTTTTTTGTTTTGTTTTGTTTTGTTTTGTTTTGCTATAGGGCGCATGTGCTTGCCAGAAAGACAGACAGAGACAGAGAGACAGAAAGCGAGAAATTACCCCCCAGGGGGGATGGCCACACCACAATCCCTTCTCCTCCATTCTCCTCTTGGGATCTTGGACACGCACACACACACGCCTGGAGTCAGTTTAAGCCATTGGGTCCGGGACTTGAACTGTGGTCGACTACATGGGAGTTCAACAACATAGCCATTATGCTAACTGCTGGTCCCTTTTTTTTTTGAGAGAGATAGATTTTTGCTATAGGGTGCACCCACACTCGCCAGAGAAATAGAGACAGAGAAACAGAAAGCAAGAAATCGCCCCCTAGGGGGATGGCCACGCTGCATCCCTTCTCCTCCATTCTCCTCTCTGGATTTTGGGCATGCATGTACATGTGACCGGCATGTTTTTCTTTTCCTTTCTTTTTTTCCCCTTTCTTTCCTTCTTTCTCTTCTTTTCTTTCTCTCTTTCTTTCTCTCTCTCTCTTTTATTTATTTTAGTGTTTTTTGCCATATGGCATATGTGCTCACTGGAGAGAGAGAGATGAACAGACAGCAATCAAGAGAGGAAAAGTAAGAAATCACTCCAGGAGAGCTGTCCATGCCACAATCCTTTCTCTTCTCAGAATTTTGAGCATGTGCACATATGCACCCAGCATGAGTGTAAGCCACTGGGTCCAGGTTTCGAACCATAGTTGGCCATACGATAGTCCAGTGCCGTACCCATTATGTCACCTGCTGGTCCACTAATAGTATATTATCACCGTGATTGTCTAAAATGTGTCTATGTGTACTAAAAAAAATATATATATATTTGTCATGTTCTACCATCTTAATCACCAATTTAACCTAAGTTTCTAGCCATAAAAATATTCTAAAATCAGATAACTTGCATTAAGGAATACTCAGCACATAAATAGGTAAGGAAGAGAAGATTGAAAATGTTACTTGTTCTCAAAATAAAATCAAACACAAAGTTCAATGAATCAAGAATTTCAAAATGGCTTTTTTTAATGAAAATTTAAGTATACAAGAAACAATAAGACTTACACACAAATGAATGCAAAAAAAGTTCTCTAAATAATTCATCTACATTTTAGGGGAAAAACATGAGCACTTAAATGAAAAGCGAGGGGAATTCTAAGTGTAGGTTTCTGACTAATCATGTAGATCCGGGAACAAAAAATAGGGAACCGGGAACTATGATAAAGGAAGGGCATTGGCTGAGGCGGACTTCTCTCAAGGCTGTGGGAATGAATTTACATTGTATAAAGAAAAATTCCTGGAAACAAATGAATCCAAGCAACCAAACTCAGAGAGAGAAGAGAAACTACTATGTTTGTACAAAAGAACTTCAAAGAGAAATGTGGTTTATTTTCTTTTTCATACCACCACAACCAAAAATGAAATAGAAGAGACTGCTATAATTATATAACGGTTTACAGCTACTACACAGAAGACAGAGTTTTAAACAGGATATAACACAAGGACCTTGACAAAAACTTAACTCCAAACCCCCGAGAAGCCGTCTCCAGTTTCTTCTGTGGAAGCCTGAGGTGCAGCATAAGAGACTCCGGCTTTCTGCCTTAAAATAATTCCAGGGCTCAGTGCACTGATGTTGGACCACTTGCCTAAATGCATGCTTGCCACATGCCCATGGCGGAGACACTCTGCTGGCAGCCATTTGCACGTCACTCTGAAGACCGTTCGCAAAAGCCAGTGTAATAGACGTGGCACGAACTTTTGAGTAAGGAGATGCGTTTCTGGTGTGCCACTTGGATGTATGCCTTGGGCACAGCAATCTGTGAGCCTCTGAGTTCTCATCAGCAGAAGGGATAATGAGACTTCCCTTTCAGGAATGTGTGTGTGTGTGTGTGTGTGTGTGTGTGTGTGTGTTTATTTCATGACAAAGAGAGTGAGAATGAAAGAGAGAGACAGGGACCCTCAACAGGGTCTTTCACACTCTGGTCTGACTCCCAGCCTTCAGCCAGCCAGGATCACAGGCACGCCTGCAGGAGTGGTTAGCATGTTTCATGTTGCGCCAAGATTCAAATCCCAGGCCCTCCCATATGGGTCCAGAATAATTCAAGGACATCCCACCACCTATACTACTGCAGCTGAACCGAGATATACTTGTCAAAAGTGTTGTTAAAACTGTAAAAATGGGGACCAGCAGTTAGTGTAATGGCTATATCGCTGGACTCTCATCTGGTCGACTGTGGTTCGAGTCTCAGACGCAGTGGCTTAAACTCACACCAGGCATGTGTACATGCGTGCCGAAGATTCCGAGAGGAGAATGGAGGAGAAGGGATTGTGGCATGGCCATCTCTCCGGGGGGTGATTTCTCACTTTCTGTCTCTCTGTCTTTCTGGCGAGCACACGCACCTTATAGCAAAAACCTCTCAAAAACAAAAACAAAACAAAACAAAAAACTGTAAAATGCAGGCCAACTCATGGCCCAGTGATTAAGGAGGATAGACTCCCCACATGGCCAACCACATAGTTCAAGACTTGGGACTTAAAAAACATGCCAGGCATGTGTACATATATGCCCAAAATCTCAATAGGAGGGAAAAATGGAGAAGGGATTGCTGATCACTGGGCCCACAGGGCGTGCTTTCTTGCTTTCCCTCTCTCTCTCCAGTGAGTACATGTGTCCTCTGGCAAACTAAACAAACAAACAAAACAACAACAACAACAACAACTGTAGAAGTGTTTTACAATATAATAAATGGATTATTATTACCACTGGCCCCACTTACTCCTACCTACCCTGCAGAGTTGGTCAAGTGGCAGTAACCGTATCATTGAATGATAAACTTGAAACAAGATTCTGCATAAAATTATAATGAACATATTAGGTTGTCAGAAAAGTCATGATGTACTTTTCTACGCAAAGGTGCATTATAACTTTTCCAGACAACCCAGTAGATTAAGGTGTCTCTAAAAAGGCAAAAACATGTTTCAGGATATAAATGATGCTTCTTTTTCTATTATGAAGTCTAAGGGACTGCATACAAATCATGAACTTTTCATTTAGACAGACAGGGATTCGGAGCTGTGCTTCACTCTCACTAGCTGTGTGATATGCACAGATTGCATAAGCTGAGTTCAGGGAGCCTCACTTTACAAGCTTGTTGTGGGTATTCTCTCCATCGTGTTCTAGCTTCTCCCACCGTCCTAACATACTTTTATCTTTTTTCCTTACTTCTTGTTGAGAGCTTAGGAACTCTCAGTGAGGTCAAGGGTGATGGTTTATGTAACTCTGCTCGCTCAGTTTTGCTCAGCAGCAAACATTCAGGAGAAACAAGGCTGCTTTCCCACTGTTTGAGAGTACTGAATATAATAAATGAGAGGGGATGAGAGAGAAAGTCTAGAGCTATGCTTTATGTCATGTCACCAGGGGCAAAAATAAAGCCTTATCAACTGAGAATGGCATTTATCCCACTTTTTCTGTCTGTTGGCATTGTATTAAATTTCTGCACAGTTGTCTTCATTTAACCCATAAGACCTGTGAGGAAGTATTGATGAAGCATTAACATCCTGTTGCTGCCAAACAAACACAAATTTCTGGGCTGAAAGCAACATGAATGTATTCTCTGACGGTTCTGGAGATCAGAAGTCCAAAATGGGTCTTCAGGACTAAGTTCCTTCTGGAGGCTCTGCGGGGCCCTATTTCCTTGCCTTCTCCAGCTTGTAGCAGATGCTCATCTTCCTTGGCTCATGGCTCCTGCATCACTATCACCTCTGCTTCTATCGTCACATCTCCTCCTACTCTCCTGCCTCCCACCTACCTGTATAAAGATGCTTAGGATTTGGAACCAGCAGTTAGCATAATGGCTATGTCGCTGGATTCCCACGTAGTCGACCACGGTTTGCGTCCCAGACCCGGTGGCTTAAAACTCACGCCGGGCACGTGTGCGTGCATGCCCAAGATCCCAAGAGGAGAATGGAGGAGAAGGGATTGCGACGTGACCATCCCCCCTGGGGGGTAATTTCTCGCTTTCTGTCTCTATGTCTCTCTCTGTCTGTCTGGCGAGCGCACGCGCCCTATACCGAAAAACCTCTCCCCCCCCCAAAAAAAAAGATGCTTAGGATTATGTTGGACTCACCCAGATAACCCCGGATAATCTCCCCATCTCAAGATCCTTCATCCTTCATCAAACTTCAAAGTCCTTAATTAAACCACCAGGGACCTTCCCATGCAAAGTAACATCGACACAGGTTTTGGAGGTGAGGATATGGACATCTTTGCGTGGGGAGGTGAGGGTGGTCAGTATTCTGTCAACCACACATGCTTATTTATGAAGCTATACAAGGTACATAAGCCGTCCAACTGTGCATCTGGTAAATCAGAGCCCACATTCCAAGTCTCCAGCTCAGAGGGCAGCCGCTCCCCTTTACTGTTGTGGAAGTTATCAGTAACAAAATGGAGTCACTCAGGTTAGATCCTAACAAAATGGACCCAGGAGCCCTCGCACATACGTGCTGGCAACAGAATTATTGCAAGAAATCCCTATTCCTTGCTAGTGCCAAATAAACTCTATTTTGGAGAGTCCGCCTGATCTCTTAGCTATTTATTACAGTTGCCACTGTGCACCAAGAAGCCCACACTGTTATTTTGTATAAAGAAAGGTCCCTCAGTTTGCCTATGGTTACTACACTGTGTCAAGAACCCTTTTTTTTTTTTTTTTTTGAGAGGTTTTTTCGCTATAGGGCGCGTGCGCTGGCCAGACAGACAGAGAGAGACAGAGAGACAGAAAGCGAGAAATCACCCCCCAGGGGAGATGGTCACGCCGCAATCCCTTCTCCTCCATTCTCCTCTCGGGATCTTGGGCACGCACGCACATGCGCCCCGCGTGAGTTTTAAGCCACCGGGTCTGGGACGCAAACCGCGGTCGACTACTTGGGAGTCCAGCGACATAGCCATTATGCTAACTGCTGGTTCCCAAGAACACTTTTTTTTTTTGAGAGGTTTTTGCTATAGGGTGCATGCGCTCGCCAGAAAGACAAAGAGATAGAAAACGAGAAATCACCCCCCAAGGGGGATGGCCACGCCGCAATCCTTTTTCCTCCTTTCTCTTCTTGGGATCTTGGGAACTCACGCACACGCACCTGGTGTGAGTTTAAGCCACCAGGTCCAGGACTCGAACCGTGGTCGACTACACGGGAGTCCAGTGACATAGCCATTACGACAACTGCTGGTCCCCACAGAATTATATTAACTATATATTGTCATAATGATCACCTTCAAGAAAAATTGAGTACCTAGTTTGAATTGCGCTAGTTACTTCAGAAGCTCGTTAGAAAAGAAGGGTTTGTTGCTGCACCACCATTTCTTCTGCCTTCTGTCTGTGCGTGTCTGGCAAAGCTCCCAGCAGCGCCATGCTGGATGAGGTTCGCGACCTCTGTGGTCTGCAGGAGCCACTGTGATGAGGGCCCAGGAAATAATCTGCCATTTTCAGTGGACAGCAAGTGGCCGTTCCTCGTTGTGATGACTTTGTACTTTGGAGCTGGATTTGCTGCTCCTTCCTTTCTTTCTTTCTTTCTTTCTTTCTTTTTTTTTTTTGAGAGGTTTTTGCTATAGGGCGCGTGCGCTCGCCAGACAGACAGAGAGAGAGACAGAGAGACAGAAAGCGAGAAATCACTCCCCAGGGGGGATGGCCACCCCGCAATCCCTTCTCCTCCATTCTCCTCTCGGGATCTTGGGCACGCGCGCACACACACACACACACGTGCCCGGCATGAGTTTTACGCCACTGGGTCCGGTACGCAAACCGCGGTAAACTACATGGGAGTCCACATAGCCATTACGCTAACTGCTGGTCCCCTGCTCCTTTCTTTATAGTACGACACCAACTGCTTAAGAAGTAAGGATGTTTTAATTCATCCATTTAATAGATATGAAGAACATTTTAAGAGGTGCAGTCACAATCTCTGGAAAATGGATCAAACTCTTAAACTCATAGCATACTAGATGTTTTCAAATAAATTTATGACCTGAAAAAAAAAAAAAAAAGAAAATTAAACAAAAACCTAGTTCATTACCCTTGAGGGGATTTCCAACACAAACAGTATAAAAACACAAAGTATATGTGTCAGTGAAGATTAGTAGGGATCGCTGCCCCAACTGGGAAGGACCATTTACACATTAATTAACTTGGAATTGTTCCACGGGTTTTTCTTAACAGGGTTGATGACTTACTCCAGTTACTATATCTTATTTACCATTACTTCAGTGACTATATCGATTGAAGTTGAACTCTTGCTTTAAATATTTAAATTATGAAGTTCGAGCCAACTTATTGGAATTCAAACAATAATGACTCCTCTGAAAATGAGTTCTGCTCAAACAAATTACTCCTATTTTCCTCACTAGAAATTGGTGAAAACATTTAGCAGCATAGAAATAGAAGAACATGTAAACAGAGGCCCTAATAATGAATTTACCAAGGCCCCAAGCATCAGTTCTTTTCATTGTGTGTGTTTCCCAGGTTCTCAGTAAAAACGTGGATACTATTTACCTTTGTGGGGAGGAATTCCAGAGGGAAAAGAAAGAATTCATGGAGATTGGAGGTTTAGCAACCGTGGGACCTTAGAAAAAGGAAATCATTAGAAAAGATGAATGGAAAAGAGAAAAGGAAGAAGTAGGAAAAAGGAAGTAGGAGCCAGCCAGATTAAGGTGGCTAGATTCCACATAGCCGAATGCATGGAGCAGGTCCTGGGTCTGCCAGCTTGGAAAACACGCCAGGCACATGTTCATGCATGCCCGCATGTCCAAAGTCTCTAGAGAAGGGATTGGGGAACCATCCCCCCTGGGGCAGGGATATGCTTTTTCACTTTCTTTATCTGTCTCTGTCTCAATCTGGGGAATGTCCTGGCCTTATACCAAATTTTAAAAGAAAGAAAATGTAGATGGAAGGGGTAGGAAAAAAATCCCACAGCAGTAACTGCCCTCTTCTATTAGTGAGGACAAAGGAAAGACAGTCTCATTCTTCTTTGAGCCCTTCACTGATTTTCTTAATTTAGGAGAAGCTAGAATGAGCCACTTTGCAGTGATCAGGTCCAAGGACTGATGTCTCAGACGCTTCGGACCTGTTTGTTACTGTAAGGTAGCTGACTTTGCTCACACAAGTCTCTGGCTTCTGAAGTTAGGCTAGGGGGCGGGGGGATGGGAGGAAAGAAGGAAGGAAGAAAGAGAAGGACAAAGAGAAGAGAGAGGAAAGAAAGAAAATTCTTAATAAATAAATAAATAAATAAATAAATAAAAGAGGATTTTTTCTCTCCTGCCTCAGACTTCCAAGAAGCTGAGACTACAGGCACACACATCACCACGCCAAGCTTTTCAGAGAAGGCTGGGGTTTGAACCCTGTCCTCTCCTGTGGCCTCAGCTTGGTGAGTAGCAGTCTCTTCCAATGCACGAGACCACGGCTGGGCCAAAAGGAAATTCTACCCTGTTGGAGGGCTGCACTTCACCCCCAGGTGCCAAGCTGACTAGGTAGACTTTGACCTTCAGCAAACAACTCAAATCCAGTTTCTGGAATATTCAGATTACATACGCACATTTGAAAGTGCATGAAATACATGCAAACGTGGATAAAAATATGCCCTTTAGCCCTGGACTCTAAAACCACGTGTCACCCAAGGAAACAGGAAACTGAACCTCATGCCAAGGAGAGAAACTGGGCCCCCAGCAGCCCCATGGGTTGCTGTCACTGTCAGTGAGCTGCTGTGTTTTTGCTGGTAGTGTCAGTTGGGGGAGGGGGGCGGTGTCCCTGGAAAAATATCATCTCTCAGACGTGAAAGGGGTCAGGGGAGGCCATGAATAAAAAAGAAAAAGTACCCCATCTGCCGTGCAGTTCAAATAATGAGGCCATTATTTGTTCCTCTGGTTGAATTCAAAGCTTCACTCTCTCTCTGTGGCTTTCCTTCTCAAATCCTTTCATTTTTATGGCTTGGAAAATAATTGATGTCCTGCTTTTAACTCTAACATGATGTTCCTATTTGTATACATCGAAGGCTACAATTCCATATTCATAATTCAATTAAGGTATTTGTGTCTTCTACAGTTTTTGCTTAGCTCTTCATCTCATTCAGGAGATGCAATACATTATCTACAGGAAAACAGACAAGTGGTATAACAAACAGCTCTACTACAGATGAGTACCTTGTGTATCTTGCCAGATCTTAAATGTCCATCTTTCAGTCCTTTCTCTCCATGACTAGGATAAAGTGTTCCAGAAGTATTAGCTAATGGCCCACTGGCTTCACTTCATTTCCCTTGAGAAGATTTATCTTTACTCAAGTCTGTACCAGCCACTGGGTAGCACAGTTATGGGTTTGTGAAACACTTCCCTTATGTATGGTAAACACTGTGAGTGATGAGCAAAATGCTATCATTTTTCTTATACACATCACTGCTGGAAATGAAGTACCTCTTAGATATTTCATAAAGTTTTCTTTTTAGCTGACAAAAATAAGTGATGGAAATTTAATAAGAAATATACATCATAGAGGAGAAGTTTTATACATCATTATTTGCTATTCTGTTTGTTGATGTTTGGTCAGGAATGACAGCTTTTAAATCTAAATATTGGGACCAGCAGTTGGAGTAATGGCTATGTTGCTGGACTCCCATGTAGTTGACCACGGTTCAAGTCCCGGACCTGGTGGCTTAAACTCACGTCGGGCGCGTGTACGTGTGTGCCCAAAATCCTGAGAAGAGAAGAGAGGAGAAGGGATTGCGGCATGGCCATACCCCCTGGGGAGGTGATTTTGTGCTTTCTCTCTCTCTGTCTCTCTTTGTCTTTCTGGCAAGTGCACACGCCCTATAGCAAAAACCTCTCCAAAGGGAACCAGCACTTAGCGTAATGGCTATGTCGCTGGACTCCCACGTAGTCGACCGCGGTTTGCATCCCAGACTCGGTGGCTTAAAACTCACGCTGGGCGCGTGTGCATGCGTGCCCAAGATCCCAAGAGGAGAATGGAGGAGAAGGGATTGCAGCGTGACCATCCCCCCTGGGGGGTGATTTCTCGCTTTCTGTCTCTATGTCTCTATCTGTCTGGCGAGCGCACGTGCCCTATAGCAAAAACCTCTCAAAAAAAAAAAAAAAAAATACTCTCCAAAAAAAAAAAAAAAAAAAGAATCTAAATATTGACCTAGTCCTCTGAGCTGATTAAAGAATGTATTGGCAGGACCAACAGGTGGTATGGTGGTTAAGGTGCTGGATTCCCACGTGGCCGACTGTGATTCGAGGCCCAGACCTGGCAACTTGAAAATCACACTGGGTGTGCATGCATGTTCGAAATCCTGAGAAGAGAATAGAAGAGAAGGCATTATGGCATGGCCATGTCTCTTGGGGGATGATTTCTCACTTTCTCTCTCTCTCTCTCTCTCTCTCTCTCTCTCTGTCTCTCCAGCAAGCACAAAAACCTAAAAGAAGAAGATATGTTGGCTTGGGGCCAGCACATGGCATGGAAATTAAAGTGCTGGATCCTGTATGGTTAACTGTATGGTTCAAGTCCTGGATCAATGGCTTGAAAATCACATCAGGCGCATGCGTTTGCATACCCAAAATTTGAGAGGAGAATGGAGGAGAAAGGACTGTAGTATAGCCATCCCTAGGGAGGGATTTCTCACTTTCTCTCTCCCTCTCTCTCTTTCTCTGGTGAGTGGACAAGCCCTTTAGCAAAAAAAAAAAAAAAGAAAGAAAAGAAAAGAAAAGAAAAGAAAAGAAAAGAAAAGAAAAGAAAAGAAAAGAAAAGAAAAGAAACAATGTAGTGTTGGCTGTTCAGAGGGATCCTTCTTGAGCTGATGTAGGGTGTAGGGGATTTGCCTGCCCCGCACAGGGGAAGAACCTTCAGTGTGACACTTCCCTGTTCACCAGCCCTCTCCGGAGGTTTTGTAGGGAGAAGTGTACTTACAACAGCTTAAGAAGAGAAGACCACATCACAGTCCCTATGAGGGAATCCACATTCCAAACGTGAGCCAGAGCAACGCTGTGCTAGACCTCGTTCGGCTTTCATTTGATTGACTCCACATAGTAGCAGTTTTCTGAGTTAACTAATATCCTAGTTTTTCTTTTTTTGTTTGTTTGTTTGCTTGTTTTGAGAGAGAGATTTTTGCTGTAGGGCACGTGCGCTAGCCAGAGAGACAGAAGGCAGTAAATCACCCTCCAAGAGCATGGCCATGCCACAAACCCTTCTCCTCCATTCTCCTCTCAGGATTTTAGGCACACACATATATGCACCCAGCGTGCATTTTAAGCTACCAGATCCGGGACTTAAACCATGGTAGACTACGTGGGAGTTCAACGATGTAACCATTATGCTATCTGCTGGTCCCTAGTACCCCAGTTTTGACTGATACACTTGGGGGGGACCTTGCCAGTCTTTGATTATAAATAGGACAGTGACACAGCAGTAAACATGACACTCTATGAGGCACATGTGCATCCATGTCCAAAATCTCAAAAGGAGAATGGAGGAGAAGGGATTGCAGCATGGACATCCCCCTGGGGATGATTTCTCATTTTCTATTTCTCTGTCTCTGTCTCTGTCTCTCCAGTGAGTGCACACACCCTATAGCAAAAATCTCTCAAACAAACAAACAAAACAAAGCAAACAAACAAACAAACAAACAAAAAAACCCGCTGGATCCACATGGCTGACCAGGGTTCAAGCCCTGGCTCCAGCAGCTTGAAAAACAGAATGAGGAGCTGAAAGAAAAGGAATTGCATAATAATCAGATCCAGTTGGGGGTATTTTCTTTCTCTATCCCTCCCCCCCCCCCCCCCCCCACACACACACAATGCATCCTCTGGAATAAAATAAAATAAAATAAGATCTTATGGAAAGAACATAGTTCATGGGGCCAGCCAGCAGCATGGTAATTAAGGCACTGGACTCCCACATGGCCAACCACAGTTCAAGTCCCAGACCTGGCAGCTTGAAAATCATGCCCAGTGCATATGCGTGGATGCCCAAAATCCCAGGAGGAAAATAGAGGAGAAGGGACTGTGGCATGGCCATTCCTCCTGGGGGGTTATTTCACATGTTTTTCTCACTGTCTCTCTCCAGTAAGAGCATGTACCCCATGGCAAAAACCTAAAGAAAAAAAAAAAAGAAAAAAAGAAACTCATTGTCTGGCATAAAGAAAGAACTCTATGTTGTTTTTATCTTTTTCTCCTTTATGAGAGAGAGAGAGAGAGAGAGAGAGGAAAAGGGTGAGAGAGAAATGGAGAAAGACAGAAACAGAGAGAGGTGTTTTCGATAGGCCTCACAGTGTTGTGATTCTCCTGCCCAGCCCCCCAATTTGCTGAGAGTGCAGGTGAGCACAACTCAGGAACCACGCCCAGGGTTCCCATGCCCCAATGGTCATGCTCTCTGTCCATGGCCACAGCTGGGCCAAACATTTTTATTTTTATCAGCTGTTGTCACAATTTTTATTTACAGCGAGATGTAGATTACATCCAATGTTAAATGACAGCATCATCAAAACCCTCTTTGAACTCATTACCCTTTACTACAGTAATTATTTTTTGTAATTGAAAAACAGAGAATTAAAATTCTTAACATGCCTGATGGGTAGTGCTGTATTAAAGAGATCCTTGAACAAATTGTACAGTCTCCCATCAATTCATCAGTCAGTCATGAACTATTTATTGAGTGTCCACTAATTGCAAGCTCAGGCCAGTAGGGTAGGCCAGGCCAAAGGCCCATGATTGTACACAGTCATGATGTACAGTCTAGGTTTACATGGGTGGAACTAAGAAATCCTGCTCAAATTCAAAATCTTCCCATTGATCAGTAATAGACATTTCCACCCTAGCTGTACAATTATTTTCCACATGTATTAACAAGGAACAGAGATGTCTCTGATGTGCTTTTCGCTTGTATATTTTCTATGCCTAGAGGCTTAAGACAGTCTAAGAAAATCTTTCATTATTTTCATTCTGTCTCAAGGCTTATAGGATACAGGCCTTTGAAATAAATCAATACCGAATTCATTGATTTACGGATTCAAACAGAACAAAGGACTTTCATAGACTAGGCAAAGCATAAGAATATTTGGAATACTTTTATTCCCCCAGAATACTCACTTTTTTGATATTGGAATAGCAAGAGTTAATAGTACCCTTGTTGTAGAATTGCCATTGCTTTGCTGGCACACAAACTAAGGACTATTGCTTTGATTTGAATGGGACCCCTCCCAAATTTCAGGTGTTGCTAATGTGTTAGTATTAAGAGGTGGGTCTTTCAGAGATAATTAGACTATGAAGGCTTCTACTTCCCTAATAGGATTAAGGTCATTTTAAAAGAGCCTTCACACTAGCTTTGGCTAGCTTGCCTTTCTGCCTTCTGTGTTTGAAGACACAAAGAACCCCTCACCAGAATAAATACTGGCATCTTGATCTTGGACTTCCCAGCCTCCAGAATTGTGAAAATAAATTTCTCTTCTTTATAAATTACCCAGGTTCACATATTCTGTTAAAACAAGACAGGGATGATAAGGTGGGGTGGGGTGGGGTGGGGTGGGGAGGGGAAAAAAAGAAAGAAAAACAACACAGAATTGATTATGAAAACTGTCAATTATCCTCTCCACAAATACACTTTGTAAATATCGAATTAGCATTTTACCAATAGCCTCTAATTTTTCCCAAAAGGTAATGATAAAATGAATAATTTTATATAAGCTGCTTTCACTCTTATGAATAGTTTTCAAGCAATACACATCAAGTATATTATAAGTTAAATAATATCTGAGTAATTAAAATATTGTATGAGTTTTCCCAAATATGCACAGCAAACACTTTCACCTTTTCTTGAAAAGCTAATGGCACTTTAGAGAGCAAAGTCAGAAGAACATAAGCCTGCACCTGTGGTATTATGAATTCAATAGCTTCACAGTGCTAAGTATTCTCTTTTGGCTTCTTGATCAATAAACAGCAGGAAGCGCTGGCTCTCTATTAACGTGCTTTCAGTTGTAAGACAGAAAGCCCTACTCAAGCTGGTTAACAATAAGAAAAAGAACTGGGAAGTGTAAAGGTAGGTCTATCTTCAGAATGATTGGCTTTAATATCTCTGTGATGTCAAACAACCTAGTGAGGGAAATAATCAAATGTCACTCTCTCACAGTCATACTGCCATAATATACACTACCCTATAATTATACATCCTGTCTAGAGCTGAGTCTACCAATAGATGGTATAATTTTCAGCAAACACTCAAACCCTCTTTGCCTCAAAAATCTCACTCACTAGCCTATCATCTGTTTCCCAGAATAATACTGTGTTCACAATACCTTGCCTGTGTAGCAATGGGAACAAAGACCTTGGTTTTAGAGGAGTAATGCTACTTCCCCATTGCACAGCTATAGAATTTATGGCAAGTCATTGACCTCAACAATTTTCAGTTCCCAGCCTGTACAATGGAGCTTACAGACAGACAATATTCCCCTTGATCATATGAAGAATATCTAATAAAATCCTACAACAAACATGTTATTAAATGGATAATACTTTAGGAGTGTCCCTTGAATGTCTGGAGCAAACACATTTGTTTTTGCCTATAACTGCTTTTTTAAAATTTATTATCACCATAATCTTATTTATATTACATTGAATCACATATAACTTTACAGCGTATTACATTTCTTTTTCCAGAAAGAATACCATGCATATCAGTCAATACAGAGTCATTAAAATCCCTGTTTCATTATCCAATAGCTTTTCATTATTTTTCCCAATCATCATTATCATTATTATTATTCCAATTATTTTTTTAAACAGTCGATCACTACTTCTCATTCTGCTTGTAAAAAGACTTTACCCAACATGAAATACTTCTCAGACCAATCCAGTTGAGAATACTATACATGTCATCATCAAGAGGTAATAAACCATATCTGTGTCCTACTAATGTCATGCCTCTCTATTTATTCTCTTGCTATCTTTCTCTATACTCTTCTCTTCTCCCCCCCATTCCACACTGTCTTATCCTCATTAACTATTTTCACTGCTTTTATGTCCTCCAATATTTTGATCTCTACCATAGAGTGCGTATAGTCAGTATATATTAAGTGGATACATACAATATCTTTCTTTCATATCTTGGCTTACTTCACTCAGCAATAGATCCTCCATATCTGACCACTTTCTATTAAATGCCAGGGTCTTGTTGCCCATAACTGTTTTGATACTACAGTGGCAGGCTGGAGTAGCTGTGACAGGACTGTACAACTCTCAAAGCTTAAAATATTCACTAGCCGGCAACTTTACGAAAGAAATCATTTGCCAGCCCTCGCCCTGGAGAAAAAAAGGCTTTGCTATCAGAGTTATAGCTTTATAAGACATCTTGTGTTTGTTCTGTTTTAAGGCTCCTTTATTTCTTCCATGAGTGAGACAGATAGAAAGACAGCACCCCCAATGGGTCTTACCGCCTTGATCCACCCCCAGCTTTAACCAGCCCTGGATAATAGGCGCATACATGCCAGATATACTCAGAGAGGTCTCTGGATGCAAACCCAGAACTTGCCCATGAGGGTCAACCTTGCAGAACATCACACCTGACTGCTGTGCCACTTTCTGGCCCCTGAAATCTTATTTTCCTGGATCACTGGGACAACATACATATCTTGGGAAAGTTGTATGAGCAACTTAGAAATATCTAGTTTTCCCCAGAAGATATTAGTCAGGGTCCCTGAGGACATTAAGCGTTGTTTTCACTTAGGTAATTTGAGAAGAGTACTGACCACGAGACTATGCACAAGGGTACACATTTAAAAGAATCGTAATTATGTGGAGCTTACTACCCGAAAGAAGAGTCAGAGAGGAGTCTCCAGGGATAGGGGAGAGGAGGACCATGTAGAGTTAGTGGCCCTGGAAAAAGTGGAGACTTTCAGTCGAGGTACACAGGGAGACTTCGTAGGGAGAGGCAGGGCCATAACACTCTGGCGTCACTCTTCTTTTTTCTTTTCTCTTGCTGAGGCTCCTCACTGGCCAGACCTCATCAGGTGACCAAGGTCTTAGGAACTATTATGGTCCATATATTCAGGCTCACGAGTAGAGAGCAAGGTAGAGATGGAGGAGCACATAGAAGTTATCTGGACAGAGAACAATCTCAAGGGTGTCAGTGAGCAGAATGAAGCGACATGGGAGCAAAGCAGATTGCCACTCAGGCTCCTCTTTGAACGTCTCTAGACAGAATGACATACTAGGGGCAATGAAAATGCCTAGCATCCAGATCTTGGTTTCTAAATACTCATCTTCAGATAAAAAGAACTAGTGTTCATTGGAGAATGGTTGTCTTTAGGGCTGGGACTGGGAACATACTGTAGAAAGAAGGAGTTTAGAGAATGAAGGGGACAAGTCAAAAAGACACAGGAATCAGCTTGAAAGGGCTCCTGCTGGCCAAAACTGAAAGAATTCGGACTAATATTTAACTATGTGTAATAATAATAGTTACAGATGGAAACTCAGAGTAAAACAGGAATACAGGAACACAGAGTGATATAAACAAATGAGTGAAGAAATGGAGCAGAAAGAAAAGTCTACCTTATAGTGAAAGTCTTAAATTACATTGCTACAACGTACCCATTAATTATTTATTGTTCAGTGAGCATGAAGTACTCATTAATTAACGTTAATTAATGGAGAAACTTGGCAAGCATCACATTAACCAAGTGATAAATGTTAACATCATCAATAATGAGCCAAATCTTGCCCTCCTGATGTGATGCAAGCAAAAAAAATAACATTAATTCCAAAGTATTCCTTGTAAAAAAATTGCATAAATTTTTTTGAGAGGTTTTTGCTATAGGGTGTGTGCGCTCACCAGACAGACAGAGAGAGACAGAGAGACAGAAAGCGAGAAATCACCCCCCAGGGGGGGATGGCCACACCACAATCCCTTCTCCTCCATTCTCCTCTTGGGATCTTGGGCGTGCACGCACACATGCCCGGCATGAGTTTTAAGCCACCGGGTCCGGGACGCGAACTGCGGTCAACTACATGGGAGTCCAGTGACATAGCCATTATGCTAACTGCTGGTCCCCCCCAAAATTGCATAAATATTGAAGAAATATCAGACTACCCAAAATTGGGGGTAATTAAATGACGATTAGCTGTACTCTTAAAAATGACAGATTAAGAAAGGACAAGAGAAGTCTGAGAATTAGTTACTGATTGAAGGAAACTAAAGAGATTTAACATAACTAAACCCAACTTGTGGCTCTGGACTGGATCCTGGATCTGTAACATGAGTTAGGAGGTACAATGATTGGAATTTGAATGGGGTTGGTCAATGAGGCAGAAATATTAAATTATTCATTTGCTGATTTTGATGGTGGCACTATGGCTTGTATATTGACAGAAGGTGGTCTTTGCTTTTAAGAAATTCACCTGAGAGACCAGCAGGTGGTGTGGTGTTTAAGGCACTGGATACTCTCACATGGCCAACCATGGTTGATCTGTCACTTTCTCATTCTCTCGCTTTCTCTGGCCAAAAGAAAATAAATGAATGAATAAATAAAATTAATAAGTAATTCCTTTTTAAAAAAAAAAGAAATTCACCTGGCTGTGAATATTCTTGCTGCTCTGATTCTGTAATATGCAGGACAGGCTACACATTCACTATATTAAGACCATGCCTGTGTCCCCAGACCTAGTTCTTTTCCTAGGTCTGCTTTTTTTTTTTCTTTTTTTGGAGAGATTTTTGCTATAGGGCACATGCGCTCGCCAGACAGAGAGAGACAGAGACAGAGAGCGAGAAATCACCCCCCAGGGGGGATGGCCACACGGCAATCCCTTCTCCTCCATTCTCCTCTCTGGATTTTGGGCACACACACACACACACACACGCCTGGCGTGAGTTTAAGCCACCCGGTCCAGGACTTGAACCGCAGTCGACTATGTGGGAGTCCAGCGACATAGCCATTATGCTAACTGCTGGTCCCCCTAGTCTGCTTGTATCAATGCTGATGATAAAGCAGGTCTGACTTACTATTTTTATTGTATAATCACTTTGTGTGATCACAAAATGGCTATGTTAGTTTTCAGTGAGAAGAAAAAAGGCATTATAGATGGTCTAATAACTTTTGAAAGTAGTCAGTGCTCATTTGCAGATTTTTGTCTTATCATTAAATTAATTGAAAAATTAAGAGAAAAAAAATAAATTCACCTGCAAGTGGTAAGGAGTGGTAGTTCATCATGTCTGTAACTTATTCTCAAATGGCATAAAAAGAAAAAAAAAGAGTGTGTGTGTGTGTACGTGTGTGTGAAGAGAGAGAGTGATAAGGAAAAAGCAGTCAATTATTAATAATTAGGGAATCTGGATGAAGAGAGAACGTTTCCATGTGGAATTTCTACAAAGAGCATAGCATTTTACTGTTGCAACACAGTCCAGAACATACTTTAAAATGCTGATGCTGGGCCAGTTTGTGACCTACTGTTAAAGAGGTTGGATCCCGTATGACCTGCAGCACTGTTCAATTCTTGGAACCAGAAGCTTCAGAAATACACTGGGGGTGTGTGCTTGTGTTACTGAAGTCCCAATAGGAGGAAGAAATGGAGAAGGGATTGCATCCTGACCATCCCACATGGGGAGCAATTGTACACTCTATCTAGCTATCTCATGTGCATGCACACATGCCCGCTGATAATTTTTTTTTTTTTTTTTTTTTTTTTTTTTAGAGAGAGATTTTTGCTATAGGGTACATATGCTTGCCAGAGAAACAGAAAGCGAGAAATCATCCCCTGGGGGGATGGCCACGTTGCAATCCCTTTTCCTCCATTCTCTTCTCAGGATTTTGGGCATGCATGCACACGTACCCAGTATGAGTTTTAACCTGCCAGGTCTGGGACTTGCAGTTGACTGTGTGGGAATCCAGCAACGTAATCATTATGCCATCTGCTGGTCCCCCTCTGATAAATTTTTTGAAAATGCTAATGCCCTAGACACTGTCCCAGACCAGCTCAGTCAGGATTTCCAGGCATAGGGCTCAGGCATGGAGCACTTTCAAAGCTCCCCGGGAGAGTCTCAAGGACAGTCCAGGCTGAGCTCTGTGTCATTGCTGCAGGACCTGTGGTAAGGGAGTGGCAATTTATTCCAGGTGTGACAGAAAGCCCTGATCTGTTTTAAGCAGCACTGTGGTATGGACTTCATAACTGTACAAGATCATTCTGGCTGTTAAGCTAGTAGTCTGCTCGGGAGCAACATAGAAGCAGGAGGACCAGATAGGAATCTGTTTCTGAGAGAGGCTCTGATTCCTTGAGCTCCAGGGAGATGAGGAGTGCTCAGGCTCAGGATCCATGCTGGATGCAGAGCTAATGGGATACGCTGATGGACTGAACGAGGGAGAAGGGCGACGGCGAAGAAGAGGGAAAGGAACAACTTTCAGCTTAGGTCAAGAGCCTGAACATGTAGAGGATTGGGGGTAATCTTAGCTGCTTTGGGAGAGACTGGGGAAAACTCAGGTTTTTTTGAGAGAAAGAAGTGGAGGGGGGCCAGCAGATGATGTAGCAGTTATATGGCTGGACTCCCATGTGGCCAACTGTGGTTTGAATCCCGGACCCATTGGCTTCAAAATCACACAGGGCATGTGTGCATGTGTGCTCAAGATCCCAAGAGGAGAATGGAGGAGAAGGGATTGTAGCATGGCCATCCTCCCACCTGAGGGATGATTTCTCAGTTTCCCTCTCACTGTCTCTCCCTCTCTCTGGTGAGCTCACATACTCTAAGGCAAAAACCTTTAGAAAAAATAATTTTTTAATTAAAGAAGTGGAGAACATGGGACCAGCAGGTGGCGTGGTGGTTAAGGTGCTGGACCCTCCCACATGGCTGATCACGGTTCAAGTTCCGGACCTGGCGGCTTGCTTTCTCACTTTCTCTCTCTCTCTCCCTCTCTGTGTCACTCTCTCTGGTCAAATTAAAATAAAATAAATGAATAAATAAAATTAAATTAAAATAATTCTTTAAAAAAAAAAAAAAGAAGAAGTGGAGAACATGAAGTCTGACTTGGGTATATTAAAATTGGCCAGCAGGTGGTATAGTGGTTATGGCACTGGACTCCCACATGGCTGACCATGGTTTGAGTCCCAGACCCAGTGGCTTGAAACTCACACTGGGCACTTGCGTGTGAGTATTCCAAATCCCAAGAGAATGGAAAAGGGATTGCAGTGTGACCATCCACCCTGGCAGGGAGGGTGTTTCTCATTTTCTGTTTCTCTAATGAGCCACATGCCCTATAGCAGAAATCTCTCTCTCAAAAAAAAAAAAAAAAGGTCTACTAGATATCCAAATGTTAAGTAGGTGATTGAGGTTTTCCAGGGAAGGTGAGAGGATTGTCAGGGTTAGAGATATAAATTTGTAGTCACCAAAATATGGATGATATTTAAAGCTGTAGAACTGGATGAGGTCATTGTGGAAGAACAAGCATAGGTTAAAACCTTAGGGCTGTCAACATTTAGAGGAGGAAAGAGCTTGAACATAGTGAAAAAGGAGCAGTCTAGAAATAACAGGAGTGTCTCTCATAAAGGTCAGGTCTATTTTGTTGAACACTATTGACAGGAAAGGAAGATGAAGACTAAGCATTGCTATAGGATTTGGCAAGACATGGGTCACTGCTGGCCTTGACAGGCTGATTCCAGAGGGTGATGGGGATAAAAACTTGAGTTCAATGTTAAAGAAAGAGTAGAACATGAGGAAAGACAAACAACTGGGAGAGAAAATACTTTAAAAGAGTTTTCTCTCTTTTTTTTTAAGAGGTTTTTGATATAGGGCACATACACTAGCCAGAAAGACAGAGAGACACAGAGAGACAGAGAGACAGAAAGCGAGAAATCACCCCCCAGGGGGGTTGGCCATGCCGCAATCCCTTCTCCTCCCTTCTTCTCTTGGGATCTTGGGCACGCATGCACATGCACTCCGTGTGAGTTTTAAGCCACCAGGTCTGGGACTTAAACCGTGATTGACTACTTGGGAGTCCAGTAACATAGCTATTACGCCAACTGGTGGTCCCAGAAGTTTTCTCTAAAGCTAAGCTGAGATATGGAGTAATTGGAAGAGGACTAAGTCAAAGAAGAGCTTCTTTCTTTTGTTTGTTTGCTGATTTTAATTACCAAAGGGCATGTGTGCTTGCCAGAGAAAGAGAGAAAGCACAACCCTACCCCCACCCCAGGTTTGATTATACCATAGTCCTTTCTTCTATCCTGTCAGGATTTGGGGCACACTCATACACACGCCCAGTATGTTTTTTCCACCTGTGGGGCCGGGACTCAAACCCAGTGGGCCATGTGGATCCAGACCCCCTGCACAGGGCATGACTGCTGTGCTAGAAGCCAGCCCTGATTGTTTTTTAAGTGACAATGACAGAATCATGTTTATGCTAATAGAACTGGTCCAATTGCGAGAGCGGGGAAATGATGTTTGAGGAGATGACAGCAAAAGCAAAGTCCTTGAACCTGTAGAAAGTGCTGGGACCCAGGGCACAGGCCAAGCTGTTAGGCTGAGCAAGGGGTTGTAGTTGGTGCCCAATATTTGCCGAAGGATTTAGGCTTCGTCTAATTGTTCATCTTTAAATACAGTGCTGCTTTGGCTATCTTAACACACTTGTCTTTATATTCTTATGTAACTGTTAGAGAATAAGTTATATATACTTTCATGATCAAAAGATATGAGTATTTTCAATTGTATTAGATACTCGAAAATTGCCTTCCAACATACTCATTTTTAAAATCTTAAAGTTCAATTGGGAAATATTAGCTCTAACCATTCTAATCTATTATCTTCTTAGTTTCCCATAGGCCCTGTTTCATATATTATTGGTTCTATCTATTTGATTCCTTTTGCTTCCCTTTTATTGCTTCATTTCCCCATTGTTTTTCCTTTATTCCTTTTTGGCAATTCATCTCTACACTATCTGGGCAGAATCTGGGTCTAAAGGAGTGTAAACCATGGAGAGCTGACATTGTAAATAAGAAATCTTCTCTCCACGCTCATGCTCCTGCCCCCTTGGCCTCCTGTGAAAACAAATTTCCCAATGTAGCTAACAAGTCTTTCAAATGAGGCCAGCAGGTGCCAAGGAGGTTAAGGCAGCTGGACCCCACACGGCCATCTGCGTGGTTCGAGTACTGAATCCATGTGCGTGTGTGGCCAAGTCCTGAGAGGAGAATGGAATGGGGAAGGGATTGGAGTCTGGCCATCCTCCCCTTAAGGGTGATTTCTCATTTTCTCTCTTTCTCCCTGGTGAATGTACATACCCTATAGCAAACTAAAAACAAGAAAGAAAGGAAGAAAGAAAGAAAGAAAGAATTCCCTATAAGAGACATTGGCCTTTGGAATTCAAGGGTCAAGTCTGTTCAGAGTCACAAGTTCCACAGGGGAAATAATATTTTGATTTGCTTTAAAGGTGTTGCATATTGACATATTACATTACCTGGTGTGTGTGTGTGTGTGTGTGTGTGTGTAAAATTGGGCTGGTCCTATAGCCTAATGGTTAAGGGAGCTAGATCTCATGGTCCACCAGAGTTCAAGTCCTGGGCCCAACAGCTTCAAAATCATGCCAGGCATGTGTTTGTGTGCCCAGAACCCTGACAGAATGGAGAAATGGAAGAGAATGGATTGTGGCATGACCATATATGCCCCAATGGGGAGAGCTTGTTCCCTTTTTCTCCTTCTCTGGCAAGCACATGGTCTCTCTGGAAATTCAAAAAAATTGTTTGTCATAAAAATCCATGCACTGCTGTTGATTTTAGGTAAAATGCCAACATTAGGCCACAAGACAGAGGTGGTAATGGCATGGGAGAGGAACCATTTAGGTAACTGCCCCTGGTTAGGAAGTGGATGGTGTTGAACATTCTCAGGTTCAACCTGTGAGGCTGGGACTCAAACTCTAGTGAGCCTCTCTCAGAAACTTTGAAGAGGAACCAGCAGTTAGCATAATGGCCATATTGCTGGACTCCCATGCAGTCGACTGCGGTTCGAGTTCAGGACCTGGTGGTTTAAACTCACGCCGGGCGCGTGTGCATGTGTGCCCAGGATCCCAAGAGGAGAATGGAGAAGGGATTGCAGCATGGCCATCCCCCCTGGGGGGTGATTTCTCACTTCCTCTTTCTCTCTGTCTCTCTCTGTCTTTCTGGCAAACGCACGCGCCCCATAGCAAAAACCTCTCCAAAAAAAAAAAAAAAAAAAAAGGAAGAAAGAAACTTTGAAGGGAGGAGGCACAGTAGTTTAGCAGCCCTTGTAAATAAACTGCTTTGGGGACCAAAGAGAAGAGAAACTGACCAGAGTGATTATCCCCGACAAGATGCTTACTGGGCCCACTGTTCTCATGGTGGGTGGTTCTTTTCCTGTGACAGATTCTATATGTAACTATTCAGAATGATCTAGAAGGGCAGATTTTAGAGAAGAGAGATCCCCTCTTACTTTCCAACCATTAGCCATAGTTCTACTCTGGAAAGTCCTTGATATCTAGGGGCATGACTGAGATTATTCACTTCTTTACGGAAATAGGATCACCTTCAAGATAAGTAAAGGTTCTGTAGAAAAGTTTAAACAAGTTTTAGAATCTCAATTTACTGAAACTACCCTTGATTTTTTTTGTAATTGCCTGCTCACATAATTTACTGAGTTAATTAAGCAGTGCTTGGATTGGTGTGCCAAATGGGTTAGCGTGGTCTCAGTATTGCATCTCTCAGTCCTCAGGGTAACTGAACACAGCCTGGATCAGCCTGAGTTCCCAAGGCAGCTATCTCTGCCTATGAGTAGACTATTTAGTTTATTTAAAACAGAAAGTGTGTGTGTGTGTGTGTGTGTGTGTGTAAGAGAGCATCAGAACTTTCTCAAATGTGGGTTTGTTTCTTGTAACAGTTTTATTTTCTTTACAATGTGGGTGTCTTCGTGTGTGTGTGTGTGTGTGTGTGTGTGTGTGAGATTCTTTTTTTAATTGCAAGAGGGCATGTGTGCTTACCAGAGAGAGACAGACGGAGTGAGGGAGAAAGCACCCCCCCCCCCCATGGGGCATGGTCACACCACAATCTATTCTCCATTTCTTTATCCTATCAAAATGTTGGGCACACATGCATACATGTCTGGCATGTTTTTCAAGCTGCTGGGGCCAGGATTCGAGCCATGGTCATCCATGTGGGATCTGGTTCCTTTAACCTGTAGGTGTCAGGGCCGGCCCTCTGATGTGGTTCTTTGACCACAGGCATCATTACACCATTACCATCCTACAGATAACAGATATGATTGGATTATTTGAGGTTGGAATTTTCTTTGGGCTTTTCATTTTGGGTTTACGACTACGTTTAAGCTCAATGCACATGCCAAGTTAGAGCACCCTTACCTGATATTTGTGAAGAACTGAACTGCACTATTATCATGGAGTTTGAGAATGAAGGATGTCCCAAAGCTTTCCAGCAGACTGTGGGAAGAAACATGCTTGGTCTTTCCTTCTTTTTCTCCTATTTTTCTTATATTTTAAATCAGTTATATGTCAGCTAATGTGAGTTTTGGGTGAATGGGATTCATGCTTACTGTTTGAAGAGGTCATAAAAAGAGAGATTAGACAGACAGGTATTCTTTTATTGAAAATATTATCTTCAGGTAATAGTAGCCTAAGTAGATAACTGGCCTGCTGGGTAATTATTACCAAAAAGGAACATTAGAGCTCAATTGTTTTCACTTTCTGTTTTTTCCATTTTTCTTGCTTTTGGTAAGCAGTTGTTTGACTTTTAACTGATTTATAAATAATTATTTCCTGTACCAGTTTTCCTAATTTATCTATCCCGAAGTCCATTTTGCAGGGAGTTTACATCGAAAGAAATGCTAGGAAGTAGCACTGCAATACAGGGTTCTGTATGAACGCTTTACCAAGAACAATTTGTTATTGTTGGCAAGGAACTTTAGATATAGCTGGTTGAAAAAATGCCTAGAGTAAAAGCAGAAAGTAGAAATTTATATGAAGGAGAACTCTGGGAATTGGTTGCTCATTTTTCATTTTTCTACCCACTGGACATAAATTAGTCTTTTTTTTTTTTTTTTTTTTGGTTTTTGCCATTGGCACATGAGCTTGTTAGAGAAAGACAAAGACAGTGAGCACGAAAGTGAGAAATCAACCCCAGGAGAAATGGCCACCATAATCTTTCCTCTTCTATTCTCCTCTTGGGATTTTGGTCATGCACACACATGCAGCCATCATGATTTCCAAACCATGAGTCCAGGACTGGTATCATGGTTGGCCATGTGGGAGTCCAGCGCCTAACCACCACACCACCTGCTGGCCCCAGGTTGGCCTTCTAATAAGATCTGATTCCATGTTCATCTCCTTGGCCTTCACAAACAAACCCTAACTTCAGACTCATTGTCTCCTGGCGAACTAGAATCACTGTCAAGCTGTCTAGTTACTTGCCAGGTAGTAGCTACAACAGGTACTAGCTCATTATCACCTAGTAGTTGAAACAATCAATATTCTTTGTAGGGCTACTTGAAAGAAACACAGTCCATTTACTTTCTGAATGCCTAAAATCTATCCTTACATCAAGCCAGATCAAAAGGGAGCTGGACCCCACCAAATTGACTGACATGAGACCTATGAGGTTGCTATATAAAAGGAGGTTCCTAACCCATATCTGAAATGTCAGGGAGGCTTTCCAGAAGAAATGATGTCTAAGGCAGGACCTGAAAGATAGTAGGCATAATAGCTGACAAAGAAAGTTGAAGGATGGGGGCCAGTAGGTAGCATAGTGTTTAGGCAGCTGGATCCCACAAAGTCAACTGTGGGAACTCAATTTTCTTTCTTTATTGCCATAATTCAGCCCTACAATTTACAAAAGCTATCCCCTCTCCTTGGAATGTGGTCTATTCCCTCTTTTCCTGGCTTTTTCCTATTCCTTCCCCATCTCTCAGTCTTGTCCCATGTCATGTCTTTCACATTTCCCAGATCTGGTTATATCCCCTTGTCATGTGTTTATATGTATCTATAATTCTCCTATCATGATCTCCATCATACATTGTTAGTTCAAGTGCATCTCCTTCCTGGCTGATTAATCTTATCTTGTTCCTTTCATATATTTCTTGGTATATAGAAAAATCTAAAATGCTCCGAAATAAAAATGAATTGTAGGGGCTAACAGGTGGCATAGTGGTTAAGGTGCTGGACTCCCACATGGTTGACCACAGTTTGAATCTCAGACCTGGTGGCCTGAAAAATCATGCTGGGTACATGTGCATGTGTGCCCAAAATCCTAGAAGGAGAATGAAGAAGAGGTTGCAATGTGGCCATTGCCTCTTCCCCCAGAGGGGAGTGATTTCTCACCTTCCTTTCTCTGCCTCTCTCTGTCTTTCTCTGGTGAGTGCAAATGCCCTATGGTGAAAATCTAAAAAAATTAATTATAAAACAATCTTGTAAAGGAGCAAAGGTGGAGGACCTACACATCCTGATTACAAAACTTACTATAAAGCCATGGTAAGGAAGACAGTGTAGTAATGTCACATGAGTAGATATACAGTTCATATAGTTCAATGAAATACAATGGAGAGTTCAGAAATAAACCCATGAATATATAGTCAATTCGTATTTTTTTCTCTTTTTTTTTTTTTGGAGAGGTTTTTGCTATAGGGTGCGTGCGCTTGCCAGAAAGAGAGAGACAGAGAGACAGAAAGCGAGAAATCACCCCACAGGGGGGATGGCCACACCGCAATCCCTTCTCCTCCATTCTCCTCTCGGGATCTTGGGCACGCACGCACACGCGCCCGGCGTGAGTTTTAAGCCACCAGGTCCGTGACGTGAATCGCGGTCGACTACATGGGAGCCCAGCGACATTGGCATTGCTAACTGCTGGTTCCCTCAATTTATATTTTTTTAATGGATGCTAAATCTATTTAATAGGGGAAGGATAATGTTTTCAACAAATTGAATTGGAGGAGTGGACAGTGGCACAGGAGTAAAATGTGACACTCTGCAAGGATGATTGATATAGAAGGTTCTGGATTTGTGTCCAGAGACCTCTCTGAGTATATCAGGCATGCTTGTGCCCATAATGTGGGGCTAGCTAAGGCTAGGAGTGTATTACAATGTAAAGACTCTGTTGGGGTATTCTCTCTCTCTCTCTCTCTCTCTCTCTCTATATATATATATATATATATATACACACACACACACACACACATCTTGCTTTCTTGCTCATGGAATACACAAACACACTAACTAAAACGTGGGGTTGGGACAACCACATGTAAAAGGATGAAGTTAGACTTCTACCTCACACCATTTATAAAAATTAGATTAAAAATAAACCAAAGACCTAAATGTAAGAGATAAGACTATCAAACTCTTAGAAGAAAACATAAGACCAAGTCTACATGACCTTGGATTTTGCAGCAGTTTCTTAGACAAAATACCAAAAGCATAAGTAATAAAATGAAAAAATAGATAAATAGGAATTCATCAGACTTAAGAACTCTTGAGCCCAGTTGCAGTGGAGTGCCATTTTTAGACACTGTGCTCTACAGTGTCTAGGCTAGGACCACACAATGGCCTGAGTTTGATTCCTGGTCTTACCTAAAGGTCAGGCATAAAAGTATGTTTTATAATCCCAGTAACCCAAAGAGATTGAGACAGGAGGAGCATGTGATAGCAAGACCCTGTCTTTA